>CM031238.1:202277931-202382612 GCA_018340775.1 Taxus wallichiana var. yunnanensis | reverse complement strand
AGGTGATGTTGAAGATGGTGAGGGGATGAAAGAGGATCCTCATTTGAATTTAAAGATAGTATTGTCACACAACACAATGTTTTTTTCAAAATTCTAAAAAAATTATGTTCATCAAAATTATATACCAATAATTAGACAAAATATCATCAATTTTTTCATGTTTTTATAATATCTATGAAAGAAATAACATTTTACATAAAATAAAAAATATAACATTATATATTTTTAAAACACTACAATAAATTCAACTCAGACAAAATTGGTTTTCAAATAACCAAAACATATACATCAATCATTAGTGTCAATATTTTCCCTCAATCTCGTTGGTGTTACTTTTCCTTTACAAATATAGTTAATCAAAATCTCTTCACCAACTTTGATATTTTTATTACTTCCAGCATGACATAAAAAGGTAAAATTAGCCCTTCATTTCATCCTATTTGTTAATGATACACTCTATAAATTGACAATTGGGAGATCTCTATAAATTGACAATTGGGAGATACAATATGTGAAGACATGTGGGTACTTTTGATGAAACTAGTAATATTTTTAAATGCATAAGGACATCCATGAATGTAGATATGATCGTGTATATAAATATTTTCTCGAGGCTATAAGAATATGCTTTTTGTGACCAACACACACCATTCCTTCAAATATATAGAAAATAGGGACCCACTTATGATAAAATATCATAATCCAAGTGTTAATGCTTCAAACTAACCTAAAATACCTTTTGTTTTCACATTACGAGCTAATTCATCCAAATAAAAAATTTAAACTCATTTGTGGTTTTAAAGGTATTTCTAAATCTCAAAAAAATGTTTGCATTTGAATAAGTTGATCATTTTAAATTTTACAAGTGCTTCAAATATAAATCACAACTCTTGTTTTAAGTTTCAAATCTTATATCAAGAAGTGTGGTTTCATGTTTTATCTAATTATCTACCATGTGCATAGGGTATGGAGAATTATAAACTAAAGAGTCAAACACATTTTGAGATTTAAATGCGTGCAATATGTGTAGGAGATAACCAAAACAAAGTTTTCCATTGATGAATAAGACATCAAATTTAAAGTCATCGAGAGAAAATTGTGGAAACTAGGATATCTACCGGTCCTTACCAATATTTGGATATCAAAGGAAAACTAAGTACGAGATCCGAGTCCCAAAATATAAAACCATGAGAATCATGGTTTAATTGATAAGCTCGTATGTCAATGATCAAAGAAAGGAATATATGGGAATAATCTAAGGTTGTGACCACTATATGAAACCGAAGTCAAACACTCATTCACCATCGACAAGATGTAGAGGCACAAAGTTTAAAGTTATTAAAACTATAAATCACATATGAGTAGTGCAATGTGAATGCCAAAAGTGATGTGGTGGAAGAAATAAAAGTAAAAGCCGAGAAGTGTAGTTGTGTTTGTTAACATATTTTATTAAATCAATTAAATGGAGGAAGAGAGAGTGGAATAGAAGTCAAAATTAGTATGGAGGGTGGTAGTGTAATGTGCGGTAATGTTAGAGAGGATTAACTATTTATGATGATTGTTTAAAGAAATGTACCTGAAATGTGAGTGAAGAGAATGGAAAAAAATGTAGAAAATACAGGTTAACATGAAGAATAGGTTTATGCAAAGAAAAATAAATGAGGAGAACAAGAGCAGAATTGGTCGCGATATGGACGCCAAGAAAAGCTTATTTACGGTGGGGATGTAAAGGAGGACCGAAGCGAGAGATGAAGGTTTAGACTATATGGTACATGTTGTATTCTAAATCTATAGGCATGCGCTCGTCTTCGGGAAGAGCGGTTAGGGAACTATTGTGAAACCCTAGGTCACTAAAATCACAAGACATATTTGTGAATCTTCTAAAGGGGTGAGGACCAATTGTGTAGTCATAAAGGCAATGTAATGTGGAAATATTTGAAAAAATAAAGAGTGTTTGATCAAAAATGATGAGGTGAATAGTTTTTTGCAATTTTAGGCCTTTAATATAAGTTTTGGATTATACTTGCACAGAAAAACAAACATACTAATTATATTATTTCTCCATATATCTTCATTCGAATAGATTACAAATATATAGGAATATGCAACTCCTATAAACTAGGAAGTTTCTCTAACAATAATCCTATTTAGTTATGATTGTTACTCACGTAACAATATACAACTCAAATCATGCGAGTTGTTAAAATAACTCCAATAATATATTATTGTTTATATAACAATAATATAACTAATTACTAACATACAAGTTTACCATACAGTAAACTCCCATGATAAAAATTATTTTCCTAACATTCCCTCCCTTAATGTTTACATAGTAGTAATAGAAATTTCACACTTCATCCGCAACTTGCCAACTCTACGCGCTCATGATCTTGACACACACTCCAACTGAAGGTAGAAGAAGGAACACATCAACTTCTTGTCGACCATGCATTTTCGGGAACACATCTAACCGATGAGGATGGGAACACGCTCAAGAATCATCTATTTATCAACTAGTCACTCTAGGGAACACATCTCACCTAGCGAAGGTGTGAAATCAAGCAAGAACACATATGAACATCCTTGATGGTTTTCAGGAGGCTAACCACAAACCTAGGTACGAACAGGAACACATCTGACTGTTCTACCTCATCAAGACTCATGATGTTGCATTTCATTGTGCTATTTGTTACTTTAAGTTTTTAAATTGGGAAATTTATGTAGAAATAATCACATACACAATTAAAAAAATGGAAATGGAACATTGGATCATGTTGATCATGTTCCCCCCTCAATGTGAAATTTCCACTTATTGAAAACTGCAAACTGTAAAAATTGAAGTGCATGAAACCACATTGAAAAGCATATACTCACACTATATATGCCACCACAGCTCTGTGCGTCCTTGTTGTTGGTGACTGAGGAGAGGTCATTGTCTGACCTCCATCCTCTGTTGCCTCCTTCCTCCAGTAACATGTTGCTAACTTAGCTGTATTTGGATATGAAGCTCAATTGTTTCCACATTGTTTATTATATCTTCCCTCCCACAATTTGAAACTCTTTATTTTTTCAGACATTGGGTAACACCGAAAATGCGTTTGTGAGATAAAAATATTTGTGACTTTTTGCAATTTTACAAATTTTGAGGACAATTTACAAATTTAAAAACAACACTTTTGAATTGGACAAGAAGACACAACTCGACTAAAAATTAATAAAATGGGATTACTTTTTATATGAAAATGACTTAATAACTAAAGACATACAAAATCTAAAAAAATGATGGATGATGTATTACACATCACTAATATACGACTTGATTACGGATTAAGTATTCACAAAATACTATTCGAGACATGGACAATAAAAATAACCAATTTTGGATTAGGACACACCTCTACCTTGTGGGATGGAAAAGCGTCAACATGAGAAGCGCAAGCTTGGTGGAAAGACGCACTCCCGAGCACTTGATCTTTGTGGATAGAAAGGATCTTGATTCTAAAGCGAGTTGAACCAGAGTCAACAAAAACCCATTGTTAGAAACATGGAAAATTCACAAGCTGCTGAGGGCAGCATGGAAAATGAAAAATATATCTCTCAGGAGAACAACTTGGCTGTTCCAAATGGGACATTTGCGACTAAGGAAAATACTCCTCCTTTGTCTTCTTCTCCAACCGCGAAGACTCCATCAGGGTGGGTAACGGTCAGCAAAAAGAAAAAATCTACCACTCTGAAGGGTAACGCTTCTGCTGGGTAACGCTTTTGCTGTCTCTCGGCGGTCGGTTTACTTTTTTTCTTCTGTTGTTTTGCTGTTATGTCTCGTTTGTGTAGCTGTTTCTGAGCTACGTTGAGCTTCATTGTAACACTTGGATTTTGATCCATTAACTTTGTTTCTCACTCCTATTCCGGCTCTCAGGCCTTCTTTTGTATTCAAGGGTATAGTCCCTTTCAAAAAACTATTTGCCAATATTAAAAAAAAAAACCAATTTTGACAACAATAATGACTTGACACTTACATCCTTTATCAAGTAGATTTGTAATAAAATTAATTACAAATCTAAATACATTTTTGGAAACTCGAGCCTCAAACTAAAACGACTCAAGATAATGACAATATATTTTTGACAACCTAGACTCTATTTAGGAGGATAATAGACACAAATTAATGTGACTTCCTCTTATCTTTCTCGAGTATCATTGACTAAGTAATGGAAGGAACTATAACAAATATTTGACACATCATAAATAATGACTTACTATTCTAAACGACTTTCAAATGGACACGAAGAGTCATATGAGCCATATGAGCATGCCAAGGTTAGATGGAATGTGGAAATCTGTAAATGAAGCTTTGTAGTCTCCAAAAGGACCTCTGCAAACTCTTTGTGTTCAAACGTTTAAACCGCATGTTGATGTAAGATATTTTGGATACAAAACTTGTTAAATCAAGCACACCATACTATATTCAAAGTAGGAAAAATTATACGTGCGTGTTCAAAGTAGGAAAAATTATACATGTGTGTGTGTGTGTGTGTGTGTGTGTGTGTGTGTGTGTGTGTGTGTGTGTGTTTAGAGGCACAAACATTAATGTTTGAAATATTACAACCCATGGGTAATAAATAACATGGTGAATATCCAACATCTTCAAACTTAATTTTATAGAATAATATTAGAAGGAAATTGTTATTTTGAGGTGTAGGTGGTATTCCTTCCTTAATTTCTTTACAAAACTCATATCATGATTGTCCTAGTTTGGGGGTACATTGTTGTAAGGGATATATATATATATATGGGTGGTGTAGAATGTATAGTGAACACCCTGTAAAGGAATGACTCAAAAGACTTGTGACAAATGGTTGATCATTGTCATTTTTTGTTCCAATGGATCTTCTACAAGGTTTTTATAGTGCAACATGTGGTGATAGTGGAGTTGATGCTGAAGGTGACTATGGAAGTGACTCTAGAGGTGATGTTGAAGATGGTGAAGGGGATGAAAGAGGATCCTCATTTGAATTTAAAGATAGTATTGTCACACAACACAATGTTTTTTTCAAAATTCTAAAAAAAAATTATGTTCATCAAAATTATATACCAATAATTAGACAAAATATCATCAATTTTTTCATGTTTTTATAATATCTATGAAATAAATAACATTTTACATAAAATAAAAATATAACATTATATATTTTTTAAACACTACAATAAATTCAATTATGACAAAAATTGGTTTTCAAATAACCAAAACATATACATCAATCATTAGTGTCAATATTTTTCCCTCAATCTCGTTGGTGTTACTTTTCCTTTACAAATATAGTTAATCAAAATCTCTTCACCAACTTTGATATTTTTTATTACTTCCACCATGACATAAAAAGGTAAAATTAGCCCTTCATTTCATCCTATTTGTTAATGATACACTCTATAAATTGACAATTGGGAGATCTCTATAAATTGACAATTGGGAGATACAATATGTGAAGACATGTGGGTACTTTTGATGAAACTAGTAATATTTTTAAATGCATAAGGGCATCCATAAATGTAGATATGATCGTGTATATAAATATTTTTCTCTGAGGCTATAAGAATATGCTTTTTGTGACCAACACACACCATTCCTTCAAATATATAGAAAATAGGGACCCACTTATGATAAAATATCATAATCCAAGTGTTAATGCTTCAAGCTAACCTAAAATACCTTTTGTTTTCACATTCTGAGCTAATTCATCCAAATAAAAAATTTAAACTCATTTGTGGTTTTAAAGGTATTTCTAAATCTCAAAAAATGTTTGCATTTGAATAAGTTGATCATTTTAAATTTTACAAGTGCTTCAAATATAAATCACAACTGTTGTTTTAAGTTTCAAATCTTATATCAAGAAGTGTGGTTTCATGTTTTATCTAATTATCTACCATGTGCATAGGGTATGGAGAATTATAAACTAAAGAGTCAAACACATTTTGAGATTTAAATGCGTGCAATATGTGTAGGAGATAACCAAAACAAAGTTTTCCATTGATGAATAAGACATCAAATTTAAAGTCATCGGAGAAAATTGTGGAAACTAGGATATCTACCGGTCCTTACCAATATTTGGATATCAAAGGAAAACTAAGTACGAGATCCAGTCCCAAAATATAAAACCATGAGAATCATGGTTTAATTGATGAAGCTCATATGTCAATGATCAGTGAAAGGAATATATGGGAATAATCTAAGGTTGTGACCACTATGAAACCGATGTCGAACACTCATTCACCATCGACAAGATGTAGAGGCACAAAGTTTAAAGTTATTAAAACTATAAATCACATATGAGTAGTGCAATGTGAATGCCAAAAGTGATGTGGTGGAAGAAATAAAAAGTAAACTGAGAAGTGTAGTTGTGTTTGTTAACATATTTTATTCGTCAATTATATGGAGGAAGAGAGAGTGGAATAGAAGTCAAAATTAGTATGGAGGGTGGTAGTGTAATGTGCGGTAATGTTAGAGAGGATTAACTATTTATGATGATTGTTTAAAGAAATGTACCTGAAATGTGAGTGAAGAGAATGGAAAAAAATGTAGAAAATACAATTAACATGAAGAATAGGTTTATGCAAAGAAAAATAAATGAGGGAGAACAAGAGCAGTAATTGGTCGCGATATGGACACCAAGAAAAGCTTATTTACGGTGGGGATGTGAAGGAGGACCGAAAGCGAGAGATGAAGCTGAGACTATATGGTACATGTTGTATTCTAAATCTATAGGCATGCGCTCATACTGGGAAGAGCGGTTAGGGGAACTATTGTGAAACTCTAGTTTACTACAACCACATGACACATTTTTGAATATTTTGAAGGGGTAAGGACCAATTGTGTATTCATTAAGGCAATGTATTATGGAGATATTTGAAAAAGTAAAGAGTGGTTGATCAA
Source organism: Taxus wallichiana var. yunnanensis (assembly GCA_018340775.1). NCBI lineage: Eukaryota > Viridiplantae > Streptophyta > Pinopsida > Cupressales > Taxaceae > Taxus > Taxus wallichiana. Next base: position 202,375,681 of record CM031238.1, on the reverse strand, counting down.
TAATGTTGAGGTGAATAGTTGTTTGCAATTTTAGGCCTTTAATATAAGTTTTGGATTATACTTGCACAGGAAAAACACACAGAATAATTATATTATTTCTCCATATATCTTCATTCGAATAGATTACAAATATATAGGAATATGCAACTCCTATAAACTAGGAAGTTTCTCTAACAATAATCCTATTTAGTTATGATTGTTACTCACGTAACAATATACAACTCAAATCATGCAAGTTGTTAAAATAACTCCAATAATATATTATTGTTTATATAACAATAATATAACTAATTACTAACATACAAGTTTACCATACAATAAACTCCCATGATAAAAATTATTTTCCTAACATTCCCTCCCTTAATGTTTACATAGTAGTAATAGAAATTTCACACTTCATCCGCAACTTGCCAACTCTACGCGCTCATGATCTTGACACACACTCCAACTGAAGGTAGAAGAAGGAACACATCAACTTCTTGTCGACCATGCATTTTCGGGAACACATCTAACCGATGAGGATGGGAACACGCTCAAGAATCATCTATTTATCAACTAGTCACTCTAGGGAACACATCTCACCTAGCAGTGTGTGAAATCAAGCAAGAACACATATGAACATCCTTCAATGGTTTTCAGGAGGCTAACCACAAATCTAGGTACGAAAAGGATCACATCTGACTTTTCTACCTCATCAAGACTCATGATGTTGCATTTCATTGTGCTATTTGTTCTGCACTAAGTTTTTAAATTGGGAAATTTATGTAGGAATAATCACATATACACAACTGAAAAAATGGAAATGGAACATTGGATCATGTCGATCATGTTCCCCCCTCAATGTGAAATTTCCACTTATTGAAAACTCCAAACTGTAAAAATTGAAGTGCATGAAACCACACTGAAAAGCATATACTCACACTATATATGCCACCACAGCTCTGTGCGTCCTCGTTGTTGGTGACTGAGGAGAGGTCGTTGTCTGACCTCCATCCTCTGTTGCCTCCTTCCTCCAATAACATGTTGCTAACTTAGCTGTATTTGGATATGAAGCTCAATTGTTTCCACATTGTTTATTATATCTTCCCTCCCACAATTTGAAACTCTTTATTTTTTCGGACATTGGGTAACACCGAAAATGCGTTTGTGAGGTAAAAAAATTTCGGACTTTTTGCAATTATACAAATTTTGAGGGCAATTTACAAATTTAAAAACAACACTTTTGAATTGGACAAGAAGACACAACTCGACTAAAAATTAATAAAATGGGATTACTTTTTATATGAAAATGACTTAATAACTAAAGACATACAAAATCTAAAAAAATTGATGGATGATGTATTACACATCACTAATATACGGACTTGATTACGGATTAAGTATTCACAAAATACTATTCAGACATGGACAATAAAAATAACCAATTTTGACAACAATAATGACTTGACACTTACATCCTTTATCAAGTAGATTTGTAATAAAATTAATTACAAATCTAAATACATTTTTGGAAACTCAAGCCTCAAACTAAAACGACTCAAGATAATGACAATATATTTTTGACAACCTAGACTCTATTTAGGAGGACAATAGACACAAATTAATGTGACTTCCTCTTATCTTTCTCGAGTATCATTGACTAAGTAATGGAAGGAACTATAACAAATATTTGAACACTAAACAAAATTGACACATCATAAATAATGACTTACTGTTCTAAACGACCTTCAAATGGACACGAAGAGTCATATGAGCACGCCCAGGTTAGATGGAATGTGGAAATCTGTAAATGAAGCTTCGTAGTCTCCAAAAAGGATCTCTGCAAACTCTTTGTGTTCAAACTCTTTAGTGTATTTTTCAAACGATTTAAACTCGCGTGTTGATGTAATAGAATCATAATATTGCACAGATATCAAACACTTTTTTTTTTCTCCAATATATGTTGACTACACCTTCAGAAAAGACAAGTTCACAACCACACTTCAAAAAATATTTGCATCTCCTAGGAAGGAAAGACTTGCAGGAAATAGATGGACGTGCTTATGGATGAAGACGTCAGAATAGGCAGAATCGATGTGGCCACTTTTTTTATGGATATATTTCTTTGCCTCTCTTATAAGTATTTCGCCATAACAAAACAATCTTCTGTCCAGGATCATTGGCTTTCAACATGCTCAGGTTTGTTGACCTTTCATACACCTTAAACAATAGGAAACATATTCAATTAATCTCAAAATCTCAGGACTCCCATTTGAACGTTTCTCGGCTCCTCACGCGAATAGAACTCTAAAGACTCTCATATACCGGGGAAAAAGACTTGAATAATTGCCCCTACTGATTCTTAGTATTCCATGCTCTGATACCAAATATAAGTTTTGGATCAGACTTGCACAGAAAAACACACAGAATAATTATATTATTTCTCCATATATCTTCATATGAATAGATTACAAATATATAGGAATATGCAACCCCTATAAACTAGGAAGTTGCTCCAACAATAATCCTATTTAGTTGTGATTGTTACTAACATACAAGTTTACCATACAAGTAAACTCCCATAGTAAACAATATTTTTCCTAACATGTTTTATGGGTAGTTAGAACACACACATATGTAATGGTAATTCACATGCATTCCTGAAAGGATAATTTAGAAACAGAGAGATGTTGACCATATATGGTGTGAAAAGCTCGTGATTTCATACACATTTGACATTAGGGTTTCTCTCTAGCAATATGGGTAATGATTTAGAGTTCCCTCATCAATTGTCTGATGGATTAATTTATCAAAAAGAATCGGAGTAAAGGATTGCAATTGGATGGTGTTCAATATATTAGATAAGACAAAGACACGAATGAAAATTTAGAAATAAGGTGGTAATTAAATACCCACATGTCCCACACCTATTTCATGGTTGAAATCGTTCTTACCAAAAAATATTTTTAATATGTACTTCAAATTATTTCTTCATCTCACTTGCACCATTCATGTGAGTGCAAGTTGGGATTAAAGGGTTAAAATAGAAAATTTGGGAAATCTAATAGCTTACTTGTTCAAAACTAAACCACAATGATTTCTCCTTTTTCCCCCTTCCAATTGTAATGTTGAGTAAATGTAGTAAAGAAAGAAATGTGCAAACAACTATCTATGATATAAAATTATGATTCTTGTCTGTAATAAACGGGTGAATGCGAAAACATGGTATTGGGTGGTCACGAGCCTCCTCCATGATGTAACCATGTAGTCAATAGAGTTGATTAGAAATAAAATTTCCATATCCATTTAGGGTTTGACTCACAGGATTTAGATCCGACGTATCGAACAAATGTAACTGCTAAGTTCAATACATATGAGAATTGTGTAAAGAGAAATAAAAATAACTACAAATCAACAAGGGTATAATTGAAAATTTGTATGTATTTTACTTGAAAATCCTAAATGAGCTAAATCTGACCATCTTGTGAGCATGGGAAAATTGTGGCGCCGTCGCTCGGGGTTTCAACAACTTTTCGGTTGCCATTATATCACATTACTATGGCACTCGAGGACAAATATTTACACTGAAAATTTGATCTTTCGATGCCTCCTCTCAAGCATGGTAAGAACGCTTGAGGTATGAATTTTTTTGTAACCATACTTATCAAAGCATGATTGTTGAAATTTCAAGAAAACATCTATCTTGAGAATGTAAAAGTTCTTTCACGAGAATTAGAAGAGTATTACACTACACTATGAAGAAGGGAGAGGCATGTAAATTGAAGATGAAATATTTTGAGAAGGTTTAATTTTTCTCCTACTTTCTTTTGTACATCCCTCTCCTGCAATGCGCTCTCGATTCCTATCCTCGATAGGTGCTTCCTCTTCACGGTGTTTTATGCAAGTATCTTATTGGTAGTTGCACTATTTTTTCTCCCATGTTTTTTTCATTCTAGGGTTTCTTCAATAGTGTGAGTGTTAGGGTATATTGAACTTGGCGACATTCGGTTATGGCTCAATGGTTACGATTTATGAGTAATCTATGTCCTCTTCCATAGCATCTCGGCCTTGGATGCTTTTGACTTGTGTCGATCCCCCACCCATGTCCAACTATAACAATGTCTTTTGGTGTAATTATTATATTAAAAAATTAATAGTTTTTACAAATATTTGTGACATTTTTCTACTACGATTAATAATTTTATTAAAAATCTTTTTTTTGTAAAATTCACTTACCACGCATATATATTGCCTAGTTTTATATACAAAAATATTAACCTAAAATCAAATACTTTCCAAAAACATCACCCCTTTAAAAAATATTGTGATCCTCATATGTTGGAGTTTCAAACAAAAGTGTGAAACATAATCAATGGAGCCATGTTGTTAATAGCCGATGTCTTCTTGGCACTAAATTCCCATGATTCACTCATCAATCTTATGGCCCAATTCAATTTTTGCTCACTTTCAGTTTTTTCCATGCATTCGCATTCCAAATGTTTCAGATTCTCCCTATATGTGCACATGCCAAATAAACAATTAATTTCTCTCCTATATAAGTATGGGTATTTTCAATGGACGGCTCAACTGTTGGATGGGATAAGAAGTTTCAAAATTTGATCGATTATTTTGGAAAGGATGGAGAAGATGTGGCGAGATGACACAACAATATTGCTCGAGTCACATTTAGTACACATGTAAGTGCATTGTTTCCATCGTGGCATCACCACTGGAAATCAGCTTTGGGGGCAAGGAAATAACTAGCCTAGTGATGGGTTCGAACATGGGACATGATTCTCCCAAACCACTCGATATTGTATTAGTACATTCTTACATCTAATCTAAAACTAAATAATGAACTAATTGTTTTATAGAAATTTTCCTTGGTGTGGATAAATTTTTGAACAGATCTAATTTGTCCATAATTGACATCCTACTCTACACTTCATCTCACCCGTTAACACTTCCGACTTGTGTCAAAGCCCCCCGCCACCACTCAACTAGAACAACTATTTTTTTATCGTGAACACACTTCAATCTCATTCCATTTCTAGAGCCTTCTTTCTTTCATACTTGTTTTGTGTCAAGAATTTTTCTGCCATGGCCAAATATTTGAAGGGTTGCATCTTATTCAGGGCATTACTAGTTGTTGTTGTTTTGGTAATGAATCTTAGTGTGTATTTTAATTTTAGCAATTAGTGATATGAAATAATTACACAATTAATGATAATTTGAATTTAGCACAACAATATCCACATCCAAAATCCTGCATTTTTACAAATTTCATTGTGCATGTATATGTGGAAATCAACATTAACATAACTTTATATATGTCCAAAGAAAAGAGGGAAGAATGTTGAAAATATGAATATATGGAAGACATGATAAATAGTTCATACAACTTTAAGGAATTTTTGTGAAGAAAACATAAAGTGTGGTCACATAAGTCTCCATGCTCGTCATATACGTAATAATAAAGACCAGCTTTATTCCACTTTGGGGACTCGATCTCCTCATCTCGTAAACCTCCTTCACAAATTTTTGTCCTTTGGAAACATCGTGTGAGGGGTGGTTGTCATTTCCTAAGCGCATCTTGAGATCAAAATCTCATTTCGCTATAACCATGTAGTTGGGTAGCTTCCCCTACTTCGCATCGGACTCGAAGAATAGATAGTAGGGATGAAACTTGGTGATGTACTTGAGATTTCTCATATTATGGTAGAAGAGAGTTGCGGGAGGATATTGGTAATAAATATCAAGTCGAGGCTAGATTTGGGAATGGATTCAAAGATGGTCTTCTATGGATATCCATGGATGAGTTTCTTGGAGACATTGTTGTTGGCACTATGGGAAGTGACAAAATTAACAAAGAGCCTATCGGGCTGCATGGAAGTAGGCACTGATGCAAACCACTTGTCAAACATGATAGATTACTTAACCAAGGCCATGTACATGGGCACAACATCCATATTGATTCCATTCATCATGGTCTCGAATATGCCCTTCTCAATGATCTCCGCCTATCGAGCGAATCCATTCATGGGAGGATCTGCACCCGTGCGCATCCATTTCTCTTGCTTCCTTGAATCTTTTTATTGTATGGATGGACATGAGACGGAGAAGATAAAACATTTTCAGGTTTAAAGTTGAACGCATAAAAAATTCAAAAATGTGAAATGAGGTGGATGGACAAACGATCACATCAACACCAATCTAACACTGTGATAATATTCCACTTTGCTGAACTCCTCATGCTATAATTATTTTAATAATGCACAATTTTTGGTTTGGTGGTAGTAATCTAGAAACATAATAACAGACATAACACAAGAATACCACAGACTATGATATAAAGGAATGATGACATATCTGAAATACAACCGTAAATTATATTATTAACATGATATTGTTACAATCTCAACTATGAATTACTCTGAGTGTTACCAACTCCACTCAACCTCCAACAATAATTCTAGGAGAAACTTCACAGTTACACCTTTTGATGGCTTCCTTAACACACCTTCACAATGAATCCTTTATTCATATAATAATTATTACAACTTTATTCTCTACTAAATGGGGGTGATATCTCTATTTATAGCACTTTCTGGCTTATCCACCCTATCTCTAAGATAGGATAGGAAATCTCTTTTAGCCAATCATATTGTATACCTCAACTCTTATCTTACATGTAGGCTTATCCTTTAAGATAAGATAAACCTTATCATTTCACATGGGTTCCACCTTTATAAAATTTACAAATAAAATATACAAAATATTTATGACATCACTCATTGTCATTATTACAAATATAATATTTCTAATTCCTAACCATGTAGACCTTATTTATCCACTTATCCTAACTTTTTACATTTTAACATTACCGGGACCACTTACAAAAAATATTTACTTTTTACCATTGACTTTCAATTTCACAATATTCCCTAATGTACTTTGACTATTACCTTGTGTACTTTACTTTATTGGAAGCGTCGTTATCTTCTAGTGGACGATACTACTAACTATACTTAACAAAACCCTATTCATAATACATACATTAATGAAATAGAAATTATGGAGGAAAATTCTAGTGTTGACAGGTCCAAATCCGCTCCAAACAGACATCAAAGTACGACAAATTGCAAGTCATCAATCTCTTTGACACATGCTTTAGAGACCCCAAAGCTTAATCCCATTATAAGAAACACTTTCGAAGTAAAAATCATAAGGGTCGTGGAAGGAGGTCATACGATGTAATACACATGTACAACATCGGGGAACTATGGAAGTTAAAATTCAAACCAAGCTTTGAAAGGAATGCGAGAGGAAAGAACACTAATTTAAAAAACCGCCAACATCGGTGGAAATATTGAGATACATGATAATGTAAACACCTAAAATTCGGTCAAGCAATTTTAATACTTAAATTACACTAACTATCCTCTTTCTCGTAAATTGATGACACTTTGTCAATGAACCACCATTATCTCTCTATCATCATTAATTAATTACATTTCGTTAATTAACTATCCCTCTTATCATTAAGGATGTCAATAAAAGCGATATTTTGTTAATTGACGTTCACTTCTACCTAGGTTAATTAATTATCCTTAATTAATTAATACCACTAATCAAAATATATAAATCATCATTTATTGAACCAATTTCCTCTCTTAAATCTCCCAAATCATACTAATTTTTTTCTAATAAGCCTTTATAGGCATGCCCCTTCTATTAATTAATCACCTTTGATTAATTAAACCCCCTTTAAACTTCCACAAAGTGCACACACTTTATTAAACATACACGGCCTTTGTATTTACTCTTTGGGGTTTATCCTACATTCATCAATTTGCAAGCCTTGCCAAATTGACAAGCTATATAACAAACCCTCCTCCTTACCTTTCTCCTTACACCTTATTTTCCCTCGGATAAACTATAGGTATTTTAAACTTTGAGCCATTCTCCATTGAAGGAAATAACTTCTCCATCTTACATCCATTCTCTCAAATTAAAGAGCATGGGAAGATCCAAAAATGGCCTTGTAGCCATGTTTTGGTGAGGTATCATCTTCAAACCTTGAGGAAACCACTCCATTTTGATTGCTACAGTGATATAAATAGGTTCATTTGTTAGATTAGCAATCTAGAGAGTAAGAAATAGCTTAGTATTTGATTTGAGATTGTTCATGCATTAAAGAAGTTGTTTCTCATAAGCTCTTATCTTAATGGTTCTATAGTAGGTTTGATTGATTGCTTAGAAGTTACTAGGTGTTAGCTTTGTTTTAGCATGGAAAATTTCTATATGAGCACATTTGGCACGCCCGATGGGACGGATCCTTAGTCCCTTGAAGTCAATTTTGATTTTTGTAGTTATTTCAATTTTGGCTAACTCTTAATATGCACATGTGAAATATTTTTAATTCCTTAAGGTATTTTACTAACTTTACATGTGTTGATTCGTTCTTATGGGTTTAATTTTGATGGGTTGTTGTCAATTTTGGGCTAACATAGCAAAACTTTGACATTTTTGAGGTTACTTGTGTCAATCTGCCATATTTTTGACGTCATTCTAGGTACACACACATGTGTTAGGCTAGATCATGATACCATTGTTAGTGTCGGTATCTATTGAGAGGGCATGTTACTTGCATGTGTGTGTCGCGTATGTGTCTCATTTGTGTTTCTCTGTCAAAACCCATGCATATGCTTGTAGGACCACACGGGTGATTCTCTAGCCACATGTGCATCATTATATGTCTCGGGTTCTTTTTTCTTGATAGATCCGTGTATATGCTTCAAGTCCTTGTTTCCATCACTCTAGCCACATTTATGTGTCGTTGTTTATGTCTTTTATCATAGCCACATTTACAATGTCATGCCTACACATTCACATTTAGGGGTGCACATGTGTTGTAAGGTCCACACAGGTGTGATCAGTTGAAGTTTGGGCACTCTTTTCCAAGTTTACAAAAACATTATCTATGTTACTCCTAACATCTTGCAAGTTTTTGAAGCTAACTATTGTTTGCAGGATATATTGATTCATGTTTTTTGCTAACTTTTTTAAGGAGTTTAATGAATTTCTTATTTTCATTTTCTAGGATAGAGTTGTGTATGCTCTTCCCTCGCACCTTCTAGGTGAGCTTGGGAATCAGAAACAACTCTAGGCCTTTTTCACGCTTTTAAAAACTTCATTAAAGTTCATGGTTAAGGGAATGAACAATAATTTGGTTAAAATAAATTGCCTTGCACTTTAATTTCATAAGTATTCTCCATTTTTCATTATAGTTGGGTTTTTTTTTGCGTATGCTCTTCCCTCACACCTTTTAGGTGATATTGGGAATAAAAACAACACTTAAATACTCTTTTATGATGATTTGATATTTTTGGAGAACTACTAATCTTTCATGTGCAAGACCTAATTCTCTAGTCAAAGAATCAATATCTAAACAATAATAATACAGTTTAATGTAGGTTTCAAAATGGTGTACAACCAATCCACACTAAATTAAAACACCACATTTTGTATTTGCAGGTTTGGTTAAGAGCTACAACTCATCCACTTAAAACTAGTGGAAGTGCCTTGGCATAAGCCGTAATACCTGTGAGGATTCCCTAGGAAACCAAGTATTCCACATAAGAGTAAAACTTATGGAAGAAACGGGAAGCTCTCCGCTTACCTACTTGTTTAGTATACATTTGTGAGATTTAGCATCAAAATTATCTTCATGCGACCCCAGCGAGATATAATTGAATGCATTCATTGCTCTGTATTGAAGGGGGTACAGTAAATTCAGGATAATCCAAGGTTTAGTCACTGTAACTTCCTTGGAAAACCGTGCTCATATAGGTACTTTGTGATACCTAGTTGAGAGAACCAATTAGGAAGCCATTTCATCTTGGAGCTAACTTAACCGACTCAAAACCAATCATGTTTTAAAGATCTTTTGCGAAGGAAAAATGTTTTTAGAGTCAAAACCTTGTTAGTCAAACAACATTAAATTTTGAGCCAAGTGTCATTCATCACAAAATTTGTGAAGTATTACTTTGCATTAGTTTTTCACTCGCCATAAGGCAAGGTGAAACTTTTCCAAAGTGAAGCCAAGTATTTTTTAACCCCACTTGATCTAATCCTTTGCTTTCTTGTTGATATTTTAGATCAAAAGAAGAGCAACATATGTGTGTTATTGATAGATTGTGTCCACCACTTTTGCACTCGTTTACACTCATCCTTGCTTGATATTGGATAGTAAACATTGAAAGTGTGTTGGTAGATTTTCTCATCTTGATAACCATTTGATCTTGATACCCACGTCAAGATCTTCATCATAGTTAGGATTGATTCATCATTGACCTTCATTTGAAGTGTTACGTTACTTGCATCGCCTTGAGATAATTTTGATACTTCCATCTTGTTTCTCGTAAACTTGATGTAAGTGTCTAGATTGTACCATTACGCTGCTCACAACTTAAAAATCCTTGGTATACTTGGCCTTGTTTATTTTCAAACATTACCTCAAAACTTGAAATGTATTATTGTAACTTTGTTAGTCTCGTATACTAGTATATTTCTTTTCCAAAATACTTGGTTGACATATCCAAGTGGTATTTTTACATTGCTTGCACTTGTAACTTCCAATTTCGGGATTTAGTCCTGGTTTGTATTTAAATGAGTTATAGTATACTTTGATTGGAAGTCACATCAACACCTTTTAAATACTTACACCTTGTTTATCTTAAACTTGACTTAAGTTTTGACATTGAGTTGATCATCTTACGTCGAGCTACCATTGAAAAAAACATTTCCATAGGAAGTATTTCCTTGTAGATTGGATTGGTTTGTTGAAATTTTATGATTATTCCTTGTGATCGTTTGTCTTGTAAACATGTTTTTCTAAGGACAATCCTTTTTATCCTTGGATTACGTGGTCTATTAGTTATATTATTTTCCTTCAGACTTTCTTTATTGTTTTTTGTTTCTAGGGACATCTGCGGTTTTTTGCATTTTTGTGTTTGCCTAAGTTCATTATCGTATTTGACCACATCTATCAAAAACTTCACAAAAAAATTTCCCATCATAACTCCTATCATAAGAATGACATCTACAAGATCAAATCCTTATCCATTCCTTCATATTGACTTAGACCCATTCCTTGAAGGGGAAGTATCAAACATGATCTAGACATGTGGGCCTAAAGATTCCAACCATGACTGACTATCACATTATTCCTCACACTTACGACAAAAGGAACTTAGGTTTAGGAATTCACATGAAAATATTCCCATCAAGACTAAACCTTGTTTGGTTCTTTTTGCTAAATAAGTTGTTCATCCACCCCATTCCCACCTTCATCTCATAATCGGTGGTATGGTTTTGATGCTTCGATCCAAATTATTCTTTTGATTCTTCTCAATCTTTTGATGATTTTGATCCAAACTATTATTCATATTCTTCTAATTCGACTCTTAATTCATGTTCCTCACATTCTTCGTAGGACCCCCTTTGTCAATCACCTCAACGGAATCTTCCTCCTTTAAGGATCCATGTGATTCAAAATTATTTTGATCCATCATCTAAGTCGACTCCTATGTTGCAATGTAGTGATTTCTTTTGTAGTCCTCTTTTTCTACCCTGCACTATTTCATCTTTTAGGAGAACCTATACCAACCAATTCCAAATCTCCATCTTCTTCTACTCGAGAAACATATAAATCCAAATCTACTTTGTCTCATTTGTCATCTTCTTCTATCGATCAAGATCTAACCCTTCTTTGGCCCTTAATACCTTTTAACCATATCTTACCATACCTTTGTCTCTCTTCTACAGACCAATTTTTATGTCCACATCGAACAATTAATAAGAAACAATGTGTTAATATATATTTTAAAAGCACTTTGTAAAATACCTTTTTGGGAGCAATAAGGTAAAACCTTCCCCTGATCTACATCATCAAACATCTTCTAGATCTTCCAAATGTGTTGGACCTCTTTCTTCTAATCAACCTACGATCGTCGACCAACAACAAACCATACCGATTGATTTATTTTAGAATAAAGAAGCAATCAGATAATTCATGGGGATACATGATGGCATCCCTCTAGAGGACCTTGAGCAAGGATTCTCTTTTGACCTCAATGCACTCACATATTGTGGGGAAGAAGTTGAGTCCTTCAATCAAAAAATAGATGAAGATCTTAAGACCATATCACTTGGTCCCTCTCTCACTCTTCCATCTTCATTGCATGATGGAATGTATGAGTCTACTCTTATTCCTTCTCCTTTTTCATTGTGTTGTCATGCAAATGTGCAATAAGGAAATTGACAATTTACAAGCATAAAAATTATACCCCTGTGTTATTTTTTTCAAGTTTTACACTTCTAAGACACCTTGGGTCTATTGATTCAGTCCAAGTGACCTCATAATTGATGTTAGCTCATCCCCCTATGTGATTTAGGAAATTCCATTCATTCCCCTAGGTGATTTTAGGAGTTCATTGAAAATTGCAAGCTTCAGGTAGCTATGGGAAGGGCTATCACTGGCCTTCCTAGGATTGGAGCAACCCCATGGAGCAGGAAAAAAAAAAACTAGAAATGGAAGTGAGTCAAATGTGTTGGGACATCATGGAAGTGATTTAGGAAGATTCAGGAAGGACTCGGAGAAGTTGGGGTAGTTTCACCAAAATTAGGGTTCACAGGCCAAAACAATTGTTGAGCTTCCGAAGGTGATTCCAGGAGCTTCGGATGGAGTTAGGAGAAAAAAACCATCATCGAGGGAATTCTAAGCCCTACAAAGATGGTGAAATTATTTTTTTCACAACACTTTGGTGCAATGGGTTTGCAAGTAGTTTTTCTCATGCACAAATGAAGTACCAAATAAAAATCCACTTATTTAAGGATCAAATGGAGGAATCAAAACCTAAAATCCCCACCATTATATTTATAATGCCATTTCCATTCAATATCATATAAAATTTCTCAAAAATTTCCATTTGGAGCTCAAGTATCGTTGTTTTAAGTTGCCTTCTTGGAGCGAGTTCGGGAGTGATAAATTTTGATGAGGACACGTGTCGAGCTCTAGGAGCTTTGACACAATTTTGTGTCCTTACATCCCTCAAGATCAGGGAATCATGGTCAAGAAAATTCACCTAGCCCCATATGCCTTCTAGACCCTCATGTGACCCTCCTCGGATCACCGGTTCAGCTCCTAGGTGTTTGTCGGGCGCATTCTCTCGCTCGCTCAGATCGTGACAAGTGGCGGCTTCTACTAGCGCCTGTGTAATTTGATGTCCCTCATGTTCCTTTGAGGTGAGGGACATTAGGGATAAAAATAATTTCCCATCCCTCATGATGCCTCAAGGTTCCATCATGTGACCCTTCTCGCCCTTCGAGTGCTTTAAAGTTATTTTTAGCCTTAATCCCCTCTCATCGGATCTCTGCCACATGTCAAGTAGAGGCACGTTGTGAAAATTGATGTCCCTCACATTCCTTTGAGGTGAGGAAAAATCAAGGACATGAAAATATTCCTCTTCCCATGCCTTTAAAAATTTGAAAATATCCTTTCAAAATCCCTCCCTCTTCTACCTTCTAACATTTAACTCCTCCTTACACAACTTGCTCTTAAATTTCTCAAAAACTTCTTCTCACCACCACTTTGCCATTGCTAAAGATTAAACCAACTTCACCAAAATATTGAAATACTCTACCCCATGATGATACATAGGTCCCATGAGAAATATTGAAGAAATGAAGGAGAAGAAAAGAAAAAGAAGAATAACAATGTGAAATCTCCATTGCCACAAAATAGAATTTTGAAGAGATATTACAAACGGATGCATGGATTGACAAACTATATTTTGATGTTCATTCCTCTATCAAAAACCATCAAAAACACAACTTCAGACCCTCCTCTTATGGCATAAAAATTTCACAACAAAGAAATCCTCTTTCGAGCCAACAGAGAAAAAAGCTTGATTTCCCATCAATCCAGGAATGGAAACAAACAAGCTAAAAACTTACACATGAAATCCAAATGAAAAACCTATCGAAATGGATTTTATTTCATCAAGATCGAGAGACAAAAACTAGACCTGTAAATTTTGAGCTCCATTAATGGCCACCATGGCAGCTTCATTCCCGAAGCCATTGCAGGTGAAAATTTTAAATTTTATTTCCAAGCATTCTAATGGGAAAAATCAAGTGAAATTTGGAGGACGTGACCATGACGATGAGATGAGTCCAAAAAATATGTTCCATTGCAAACCAAGCAGTGGAAGTCCACTTTCTAAAAATAGTAAGTTTTCCTATACATACTTGTTATGTTTGGGAAGTCACCATCAAAAGTGGCTATGGAAAAGGAAGTGTGCACTGAAGATCACCAGGAAGCTAGAATGATTGTCCAAAGAAAAAAATAGTGAAAATGAATACTTACTAAAAATAGTAAGCCCCCTATATGGGTGTTTACTAAAAATAGTAAGTCACCTCAAGAAGTGGTCAAGGCGAAGGCAATGTGTGCAAGAGTGAAAGAGAGATTTCATCACAGAAGGATGGTCAAGAAGAGGCAAAAATTACCTGTCACCAAAAATAGTAAGTCTTCCATCACGGCACTTACTATTAATAGTAGGTTACACTCAAAGGGCGCTTTTGGTACAATGGCACATAGAAAAATAATCCTTCAGTGGAACATCATCGTTCAGGATCATCTATGGGAATTTCTCAGAGAATGGAATTCAAGGTCCATCCCAGGAACTCGATAGTGTCTTTTGACACTCGCTTTATGATTCTGGTCATACATATATCATGTGGATGTGGGGTGGAAGCTACGGTCATTGGTGAAACATTCATTCATTCAACTTGATAGGGTTAGTTTTGAGTTCCTATCTCTTCTTAAAGAATCTTCATGAGTCATGTTCATGGTCATCAACAAAGTCATTAAATAGTGTTCTTAAACACTCAACCCAAGGTGTCTTGGAACCATCTAGAGAATTTTCTCAAGGTGCAAGGAGTTTGAAGTTTCAAAGTTTCACTACATTTGGAGCTTTCCATCGACAAGGATCAACGAACTTTATAAGGAATGACATCTCCTCTTCTTCTTCTCTCTCTTCTCTTCCTTTCCCCCAAATTTCTCTCTCTTCTCAATGTTCTAATCTTGTGTTGGGGTTGCACTTTTTCATATGTTTTTATGTTTCTAATGTAATAAGTCACCTTTATATTATAAAAAGGGACTTAATGTTTTCCTAGGAAGGTGAAGAATCTTAAGTCATGTCGAGACATATAAAGAGTCATTGGGGAGTATGTGAAGAGTCATTTATCTTCCTATAAATTGTAAATCCATTCCCATTTCAAAGGTTTGGTGATTGATTTTGTAAACTCAAGAGTGTATTGTACTTTGAGAGAACAAAGGAGATAGCCATTTTCTTCCATTTTCCCCCTCACTAGTTTTCCTCCATTCCCACACTATGTGTAACTTTTGTTTAAGCAATCAATACAAGAAGAAGGAGTTTTTAACCTTTTTTGACTGAGGGATTTATTGATACTTTGTGCTCATAAATTATAATTGGTCTTGTTGCTATTTGTAGAGTTGTTTCTTCTCATAAATGCATGTGTTGAAATTTCTAACTAGTGTGTGCGGAATCTAATTTTCTACCTGTAACATTAGTTCTCCTATCTCATTTCTCACTCCCCTTTCTTGCTTTATAAACAAAGTCCTCTCTAGAAATAAATTGCTAGCTTTTTCAGGGTCAGTGGAGTGCCCATATTGGATCCCTGGTCAAAAGGACACCACATAAATCCACTTTTACTCATGCATGCATATACGACAGCTGCACCGTTAAGTAGAGGGACTTAGATTCCTAGAGCGTTGGCAAGAAATCCACAATTTTCCCCCAACAAATTTTCTCGCCAAATTTTTGGCACCCACCGTGGGGTTGATTTAGTAGTATCTGCACCCAAAATATGACCGCAAGGTCCAAAAATTCAAAAAAATAAAAAAAAAAAAAAAAAAAGAGTTCATGAAAATCTATTGATACACTGTCAATTTCTGCATGTGACCTTTCATATTCCATAGTTTCCTTTTGTATCATCACTGTAATAATTTCCAAAATTTGGCTGAAAGGAGATACACCAGGTTGAATAGATCAAGAGGAATTGTTGACCCCACTTTCAAGGCTTTGCAAAATCAGCAAGGATGAGTTAGAGACAATCCCTACTATTTTTCTCAATCCTCATCCCCATCCAGTCTTCAATAGTCACCTGGAAATCCTATCCAAACTCCCATGGATACTCCCCTTCAAATTCCCCCATTTTTCAACCACCATTGAACATTGAGTTCCCAGAGGAAGAAGAATTTCATAGAATCAAGAGCTGAAGTGAAAATAAATGACAATAGAAGATGAAGCAAAAAGACACCAACCCATTATTTGATGGGGAAGGAATGCATTCCTGCTTGCTCTTGAACCCCCTCTTCACGATCTACCAATGGGTTCCCGTAATAACTTTCCAAATTTCAAAGGTGATGGCACACAACATCCTGAAGAACACATCATTGCTTTTCACCTCATGTGGAATTCTTGGTGTTGACATGAAGATGTTGCTTTAATATTGTTCATGAATTCCCTCCAAGAAAAAGCAGCAACATAATTTTCTACTTCCTACATGCCCATCCATCAATGGTTGGAAACATCAATCAAGACTACCTTCAGGAAAGATTTAAATCAACTAAAGACTTCAGAGACCTCTTGGTGTAGTTGGCTCAAATGAAAAAAGGAGAAAGTGAAACTATGAGAGACTTTGTGGCTCATTTTAACTGGTTTCTTTCATAGGATACCGAAGAGGATTCACCATCTAAAAACAATGTCAAGAGATTCTTCATCAATGCTCAATCACCGGAGGTAGGATTTTTCCTACAAAGAGTTCAACCAAGGAAAATTGTAGAAGCAAAAAGGATGGCCATTGAACTTGATGATGATCTCATCCTCTCTGGAAAGATCAAGAATCCATCAAAGGGCAAGGCCCAACATCCTAGAGAGATGAGAGAACATATCCATTGCTACAAAAATTGGTGAATGAGATGGCATCATTGAAGAGGGAATTTTTTAAATGAGTATCTTCTCAAAGAAACAAAAAAATCAAATGCATGAGCACCCCAAAGGCTTGCCTTGGAGGCCCCACCTATAAACATAAATTGTAGGATTCAGGAAAGTGAAGCAGAGCTTGAATAAGAAAGTGAAGGTGATGATCTCTAGAATTTTATGAGCTTGAAAATGATACAAAAATCAGATCTATGAGTATTCTGGAGGTGATGAAGAAGATGAAGAAGAAGATGCACCTAATTTCTCATGTGTGGTATTCACTTGTTCTCAGTCTAAGAAAGGAACATCTCCCTCCACTACTACTAAAAAAAAGAAGATTGAAGATCCTCCTATGGCGACTCCACAAAACAAAATAATCAGTCAAGGATCTCCATTCCCACCCTCTATGGAGTTTGCATTGTTGAATCCTATCCTATAACAAGTAAGAAGGATCTCCTGTAATTCCAAGTAAGTCTTCCAATGCCTCTTCTAATTCTAAATCTAAATCTTCTCCTGTAAAAACTAGCACTTTAAAATTTCCTAGTGTGCCATTCAAAATACCCTCCATTCCCCAAGCATCAAACCCTACTTCCAAACCTACCCCAACTCCAAAATCAGTCCCTTCATTTCCCTTGTCCACATATGCTCCCTTTGACTTCATAGAATATGTGAACAGAGCCAAGGTGCAGATTACTAAACTAAATATCTGCGACTCACCCCAAACAATTTGAGAGGTTTTTCAATACATCAGAAGTGGTAGTTTAACACCCAATGATGTAGCTCCTAGTTCTAAAGGAATACTACCAAACCCACCTACACCTCCCTCATAGAACATGCTTTCTTTGAGTGCATCAAAGACTGATAAGTTTGAACCTTTCTATGTCTCCCTTCTTATTGGAGAATATGTATTGAACAACTGCATAATAGATTTTGGTGCCTCGATAATGTAATGCCTATAAAGGTTTTTCAAGGCTCTCAAACTCACCATGACTCCTCCAGGTGGCTCTTGTTACTCCTTAGAGTCAAAATAGGTCCCACTTGTAGGGAAGGTCAAAGATGCACAGGTGGCTCTTGCCAAATTTCTAGACAAGAAAGGTTTTGGTGATTTTGGTAGACATTATGATTCATTTGGAATGTTTCCAAGCAAGGGTTTCTATCAGAGTTGGGAGGTAAATTCAAGATGAATTAGTCTTCCAAACCATACCAATGAAGGGGACATGGAGAAATTTCTTCTAGAGAAGAAGATAAGGTACACGGTGTGAAATTCTGGAATTCTAGGAACCAACATCTTGTATCAAGATAGTAGGAGGATGAATATTTTCATAATGACTAAAGAAGAAGATGAATATTTTCATAACGACTAAAGAAGAAGATGATATTCCCATCTTGATAGGTCCAGACATGCCTTCCCAGAGAGGTATGGACCTTGAAGAAGCATTGAGGAGATTTGAGTTACAAGAGGGCAGCCCTAAATTTCTAGATGATGCAAACCATGAAGAAGAGGAAATGGTTCTTGATGATTTTCAAGCAGAAAAATCAGCTTATGTGCTTATCCATGATGAGGAGATATTCTCATTCCCATTTGAAGATGAGGAATCCCTTGATCATGTCACCCATGAAGATACCAATCCAGTCTTGTAATGAGCCCTCGAACAGTGGGAAAGAACCATCTGTACAAGAACTGCTAAGAGCCACGAAGAAATAGAAGACCCTGAGCTCAGTCTCGAACTCTGATGCAAGCCATGAATCTACAAGACAAGTGTGAATCTGATTTGAAAGCCTTAACCAATGTGAAGGTTGGCCATGTTTAAATAAAGAAAGATGAGAAATATGACATCTCTCCTGAGCCAATAATTTATGGATACAATGATGAAATGGAGATATTTTATTTCCCATTTGAAGAGGAAGACTCTTTCCATGATGAAGAAATTGAAGCAAGGAGTTTTGAGGCCTTTGAAGTTGAAGCTCCTCTTGATGAAGGATTGATATAATGCAATGATTCCCAAGATAATGAAGTAATCCCTCCGATAGTTTCCTTGAGCTGAAAAATAAAGATTCTTCGAAGGCATACAAAGATGAGTTGCGAGGAAGTAACAAAGGAGATCTTTGTGCAAGAACTATTAGATGTAGTGGAAGTTGTGGAAGACCCCGAGCTGATTCTTGATCTCTTAACTTGTCATGGCCATACAAGAAAAGTATGAGGTCACTTCCAATCCTCTCGTTAGTACTCAAGCACCTCATAGTGGAGTAGAGAAAAAGGATAAGTCTAAGGTTTCTCATGGAGAAGAGGTCAATGAGCATAGACCTGGGAAAGAAAAAAATCTGGAATGTTTAAGTAATTTGAATGAAAATCATCCCTAGGGAAGTGGTAGGATGCTCAATGAAGAATAAATTAGATGGATAAACATGGAATGCAATTGGCACTATGAAATGATTTCAAAGAGAATGAAGGTAGTGGAATCTCCAAGCGAAGGCCCAAGCATCAAGAAGATCATGTGGACTCACTCCTAAAAAAATAAAAATTCATGAAAGCACATGACTTTCCTAAACAATTAAGGAGAGGAGGCTACTTTATGGAACCAATCAATGGCTTCGCAAAATATCATCACTCAGTATTTCCCACTCATTGGTAACTTTTGAGGAATAAAAAGTACTTTAGTGAAAGTGGGTTGTCCCCACCTTGTACCATAGGTGATTGTTAGGTGTGTTTCCCTTCATGTTGTGTGTGTTTTATGTGTTTCCTTTACCATTTTGTGTGTGTGTGTTTCCTTCTTCGCTCTCTCTCTCTTTTCATAAGTTGTACATGACTCTATAGGTCCCAATGGATAAGACAATGATATATAGATCATAAAAAATAAAATTGAGATTCTAGATTCCCCATGTCATGTCTTCACTAAAATCAGTCCATTTCATGTCCCCAAGCTAGAGCCAACTATTGTCATGCAAATTTGCAACAAGGAAATTGACAATTTCCAAACATGACAACTATACCCCTGTGTTAAGTTTTTCAAGTTTTACCCTTCCAAGACACCCCGGGTCTTCCCAGTTAGTCCAAGTGACCTCCCAATTGATGTTAGCTCATCCCCTAGGTGATTTTAGGAAATTCCATTCATTCCCCCTAGGTGATTTTAGGAGTTTCATTGAAAATTACAAGCTTCAGGCAGTTGTGGGAAGGGTTATCATTAACCTTCTTAGGACTAGAGCAACCCCATGGAGCAAAAAAAAATCCAAACTAGACACAAAAGTCATTCAAAGGCCTTGGGACATCATGGAAGTGATTTAGGAATATTCAAGAAAGGACTTGGAGAAGTTGGGGTAGTTTCATCAAAATTAGGGTTCACAAACCTAGGCAGTGCACATGCCAAAACAATTGTTGAGCTTCCAAAGATGATTCCGGGAGCTCTAGATGGAGTTAGGAGTGAAACAAAACATTTTCAGAAATTAAATTCCAATCCCTACAATATGGTGAAATTATTTTTTTCACAAAACTTTATAGCAATGGGCTTAAAGCATTTTTTCTCATGCACAAGTGAAATACCAGATCAAAATGTGCTTTTTTCGGGGATGAAATGGAGAATCAAGACCTAATACCCATACCATTAGATTTCGAATGCCATTTCTAGTCAATATCATATAACATTTTATCAAAACATTCCATCGGGAGCTCAAGTTATCGTTGTTTCAAGTTTCCCTCTTGGAGTGAGTTCGGGAGTTAGTCAAATTTTGATTAAGACACGTGTCAGCTCCGGAGCACGGCATGATTTTGTGTCCCTTATGTACCTCAAGCTCAGGAACATCAAAAACCTTGGTCAAGATAATGTACCTAGCCCTCATAATCCCTTTGGACCCTCATGTGACCCCTCGGATCACCAGTTCATCTCCTAGGTGCTTGTTATTCTTGGACGAAATTGCACCGCAGAAGGGATATCGAATCAAAATCAATCCCTTCACAAAAATCAGAATCCTTGATCGATGAAGAAACAATAGCTCCATTAGGTTTGAATGATAAACCGATGAATGAGTCAATTATTGATTTATTCGATAATGAAAAAAATTACATGGAATTCTTTGATAACACTGGTATTTCGAGAATATTCAATAATCGAGACAATTGGTTAAATCCTTTAAAACTATCTAATAAAAATTCATTGAGAACTATTTTTCCAAAGCACACTTTCTCACTCACTCAAATCGTGACAAGTTGTAGCTTCTATCATGCATGTCAAAATTTGATTTCCCTCATGTCCCTTTGAGGTGAGGGACATCATGGATGAAAAAGGCACCTAGCCCTCATGATGCCTCAAGGTTCCTCATGTGACCGCTTCTCAGCCCTTCCAATACTTTAAAGCTATTTTTTAGCCTTAATCCCATGCCCATGGATCTCCACCTCATGTCAAGCTGAGGTGTTGTGTGAAATTGATGTCCCTCATGTCCCTTTGAGGTAAGGGACTTCAGGGACATGAAAATGTGCCTCTCCTCATTCCTTTGAAAAATTTCAAATTTTAAATATCCCTCCTGCTTCTAACTTCTACCATCTAATTCCTTTGTGCACAACCTTGCTCTATAACTCCATGCAACTTCTCACCACCACTCCGCCATTTCCAAGGTACAAAACAAAGCTTCACCAAAGAAATAAAATCCTCTACCCCATGGTGATACATAGGTCCCATGATAAATATTGAACAAACGAAGGAGAAGAAATGAAGAACGAAGAAGAAGAACAATGGAATCCTCCATTGTCACAAAATAAAATTTTGAAGAGATCTTGCAAACGGGTGCATGGATTGACAAACAATCTTTTTCTATTCATTCCTCTATCAAAAACCATCAAAAAACACCTTCAAACCCTCCCCTTATGGCATAAAACATTCACAACAAATAAATCCTCTTTCCGGCCCAACGGAGAAAAAAGCTTGATTCCCATCAATCCGGAAATGGAAACAAGCTAAAAACTTGTGCATGAACTCCAAATGAAAAACCTATCACAATGGAGTTTATTTAATCACAATCAGAGATAAAAACCAGACCTGTAAATTTTGAACTCCATTAATGGCCATCATGGCAGCTCCGTGCCCGAAGCCACTACTAGGTGAAAATTTTAAATTTTATTTCCAAGCATTCTAATGGACAAAATCAAGTGAAATTAGGAGGACATGATTGCGATGACTAGCCGAGTTTGAAAAAATATGTTCCATCACAAACCGAGTAGTGGAAGTCCACTTTCTAAAAATAGTAAGTTTTCCTATATGAATTGTTATGTTTGGGAAGTCACCATCAAAAGTGGCTATGGAGAAGGCAATGTGCACTGAAGATCACCAGGAAGCTAGAATGATTGTCCAAAGCAGAAAATAGTGAAAATGAATAGTTACTAAAAATAGTAAGCCCCCTATATGGGTGCTTACTAAAAATAGTAAGTCACCTCAAGAAGTGGTCGAGGTGAAGGCAGTGTGCAAGAGTGAAAGAGGGAGTTCATCACATCAGGATGGTCAAGAAGAGGCAAAAATCACCTCTTACCAAAAATAGTAAGTCTTCCATCTGGGCACTTACTATTAATAGTAAGTTACACTCAAAGGGTAGTTTTGGCACAATGGGACATAGAAGGATAATCATTCAGGGGAACATCATCGTTCAAGATCATCTATGGGAATTTCTCATAGGGCATTCGAGGTCCATCCCAAGGAACTCGATAGTGTCTTTTGACACTCGCTTCATGATTTTAGTCATAGGTATATCATGTGCAAGGTGGGAGTTGCGGTCATCGGCGGAATAGTTCATTCAACTTGACAGGTCAGTTTTGAGTTACTATCTCTTCTAAAGGAATATTCATGAGTCATGTTCGTGGTCATTAACAAAGTCATTCAATAGTGTTCTTAAACACTCAACCCAAGGTGTCTTGGAACCATCTAAAGAAGTTTCTTAGGGTGAAAGGAGTTTGAAGATTCAAAGTTTCACTATATTTAGAGCTTTCTATCTAGACAAGGATCAACACTTCATTAGGAATGACATCTACTCTTCTTCTTCTCTCTCTTCTCTTCCTTCCCCCAAATTTCTCTCTCTTCTCAATGTTCTAATTTTGCATTGGGGTTGTACTTTTTCATATGTCTTAATGTTTCTAATGTAATAAGTCACCTTTATATTATAAAAAGGGATTTAATGTGTTCTTAATGTTTAACTCATGTCGAGACATACAAGTATGTGAAGATTCTTTCCTAAGTCATTCCCATTTGAAAGGGTTGGTGATATTTTGTAAACTCAAGTCATTATACTTTGGAGTATGTGAAGATTTTCCATTTCTCATTCCTATAAATTGTAAATTTTTTCCCATTTCAAAGGGTTGGTGATTGATTTTGTAAACTCAAGAGTGTATTATACTTTGAGAGAACAAAGTTGAGATAAATGCCATTTTCTTCCATTTTTTCCCCCAACATTAGTTTTCCTCTCATTCCCACACTATGCTTTATGCAAATTTTTTTTAAGATTTGCAATCAATATAAGAAGAAGGAGTTCTACCTTTTTTTTGAATAAGGGAAGTTTATTAATACTTTGTGCTCATAAATTCTAATTGGTCTTGTTGTTATTTGCAGTTGTTTCTTCTCATAAATGCATGTGTTGAAATTTCTAACTAGTGTGTGTAGGAATATGATTTTCTACCTGCAACATTAGTTCTCCTATCTCATTTCTCACTCCCCTTTCCTTTATAGACAAATTCCTCTCTAGACTAGATTTTCACATTACCTTTACTCACGCATGATTATAAGTAGAGGGACTTAGATTCCCATAGTGTTGGCAAGAAATCCAAAAAAATTCCCCAAAACTTTTCGCCAACACATTGCATCATTCATTTCATATCATGATTCCTCAATCTATCTTCTTGGTCACCTTCTAGGAGCACATTTTTTTCTTATCAATATGGGTCGCCCCTAGGCACTTCATATTCTATTTTAGGATCACCCCCGAGAAGCTGTTCTCTTCGATTCATGGGCCACATCCTTATAGCCCTTCATCTTCTATCTATAGCTCACCTCCCCATATCTCATCCTCTTCAATTATTTGACCATACCATCTTCATCCATCATATCATCCTTCTATCAAAAAACGTGGTAATCCCACTATCATTTCTATCAATTCTACTATCTCTCCTAAATATCCATCTTCTTCTCCCACTTCTTGAGACCAGAAAAATCACACATTAGCTTATATGAAACCCAAATAGTTTCTTTATCAAGCTAAGGTAAAAAATTCAAAGAGATCCAAAGCTCCCAACAAGTCAAACAACCATAAAGTTAAAAATAAAACATGATTCAAGAATGCACACCAACGTACCCATCAAGTATGGCACAAAGTGCATAAACCTATGGATAGGGAACTCAAGGTCCCACATAAAAAATACATGTTTCAAATAAGTCGCAATCATTTCTTGAGTATGAGCTCACCATGATCATCGAGATTGGAGATAGTGTGACTCTTGATAAGCAAACATGCCTAGTATCCCTAATCAAGGAAATTTCAAACATCGTTGTTGGATCCTATCACATTAAGTAACATTATTGGTCCCAACTTCCTAAAAAATTAAAAAAATTCCAAAAAAAAACAAAATTACAAAAAAAGAACCAAAGGTACAAACATCAAACATTGTAATCAGGTATTGCATACACAAGGATGTTCTTTCTTCTCTTTCTTTCCACTCCTCCGCAAGTCACCCACCATGTTCAATCCCTTCAATGATCTTTTGGTTAGTCTATTCACAATCATTTTGTGACATTTACCTCTATAGTATCTATTTGAACTTGGTCTTTCATCACCTTGGTAAATTAAAGAGTGATTGACCTCTTAGAGATCCTATCACTATCCACATCTAATAAAATTGTTGCGAAGAATTTTTGGGCGTATTTGTTGACACTAGCCAATGTCATCATCACAATCAATTCCACATCCTTCCATCAATCCATTCGTGGTTCTTAATCCCTTATCAAAACAATCAAGAGAACTGGAATAATTTTCATAAAGCAAAAAAATCAATCAAAACATCAAAAATAAAAATAAAAGCAATATATAACTCTCTCTTAGGGTATTTCCAGTATCTCTATCGGGGCTATGGATGCCTGGCTGGAAGTAGAGAATTGCTGAGACTAGAATTAAATACAACTCTATCAGGATATGGACATCTAGCTAGCAATGGATCAATGTACAACTCTCCTTCCACCTTTCACAATAAATAATTCCTACACATTGGCTAGTTTGTCCTCACTTGTTTCCTATTAAATCTTCACTTCAAGAATTAATTCATTTCCATGTGCACAAACTGGATCTCTATGAGAGAACAAGATTAGTATGTTGCCAAGTGTATTTTTTTAGACCTTATTCAAACTCTTACTTTAGTACTTATTTTGTCTCATGATTTGTGCCTTGTGCTAATCACCTTTTCATCACTAATCTTCTAGCTACATTTTCCATATCATTTCATAACATTTTTTGTTCTTATGCTTTGTTCGTAACATCCATGTGTATAAGATTTCCTTTTTACCATGTGTGAACAAAATTGTCCCTTGTTTTAATAAAACATTCTTCTACTTCTTTTATATCATATGTTTCTTAGCTAGCTTGCACCGGGGCATACTCTCTCCTTCTTGGAACTTCACTGGTTTGTGTTCATCATCAGTCGAACTTATCTATCTTGGCCTTGATCCAATCTATCCTCCTATAAATAACACGTGGCATCAACCCTTACACATTCCCATATAATGTTGGGGCATCCAATTTTCTTTGTTTTCTTATACATAACTTCATAACACTTTTAGAAAATCACAAAAACATTTAAATATGTTAGAAAATTCAAAAAATATTCAAATATGGCTATAAAATCCTAAAACATTGGAAAACCATCTCATAGAAAATACAAAAACAATAGAACATTGTCTCCAAAAACTCCCAAAAACATCATAAAATGCATTGAAAATTCTCTCACAAAAACATAGTAGTACTTTGCTTACTTATTTGTATGTTTGTTTCTTACTTTTCGTGTTTGTTTGTAGATTTTTGTATATATTTCCTTTGCGTTCTTGTATATTTTGTATAGTGTGTTTCTTAACATACTTCTTAGATTGGTATATTCAGTTCTTGATTAGATTAATTCCTTCTTGTTTATATTCGTGTGTTTTGCATGATTGTTTATATTTGTATATAGATGTGTTATCAAGTTGTTTAGTGTTTACATTTGGTATATTTGTTAACTTTTGTTTGTGCTTGTTTGTTATTTGTACATTGTTTGTTATCACATCATCATCTATATCATCTCATTTAACATCACATACATCATATATATCTCAATAACAACTAAGCTACATCATCATGAAAAGAAACATCCATCATGTATGTTAATCTCCTATCATCCTACCATATCACCAATGGGGCAATAGGGACCTCCTTCTGTCCCCCCCAAACCAATATCAAAAAATTTAAAACATGGAAATTCTTAAGTATCTCATCACAAAAATGTGATATCATCTAATGTTATATCATAAATCAAACACATGTGATATAATCATACACCATAATAATGTCCATCATCATGTAAATATGTCAAAATGTCAATGTCCATATACAATGTGTATTTGTACATAATCATCAAATACAAAAT
Source organism: Taxus wallichiana var. yunnanensis (assembly GCA_018340775.1). NCBI lineage: Eukaryota > Viridiplantae > Streptophyta > Pinopsida > Cupressales > Taxaceae > Taxus > Taxus wallichiana. The sequence continues at coordinate 202,348,996 of CM031238.1, read as the reverse complement.
ATGCCATCATGGGCATTGATAAAAAATGTGCCTTCATATCAAGGCATAGCCAAAAATAGTAAATATACGTAATGTAAAAAAATTCCTTCATATCGAGGCATACATAAAAAATAAATACATATGTATATATATCATCAATAAAAGAGTCATGGATGACTCTCAACCGCACTAGGGCTACTTGGTCTCAAGTCTTGAGGTGGCAACATTAACTATGAACTTTGATGGTTGCAACCCCTAATGATTTGATGGTTGCTGCATCGATCTAACCGATTAGGATGACCTATGTGATCTTGATGCAGACCTTCTAATAGCCAAATGACTAAATGGAAAAGTTTTCTACCCCTTTGAGGCAGCTGCATGATACAATGCCCTATAGTATGATACCTCACCACTAGTTGTGGGTAAGTAAATGAACACATCTAGTGTACATGTTGTTTTGGCCACCTATCTAAGTGAAGTAAGCTTTGTTGTAAGTCTCACCACATCTACCTAAGCTCGAGTCCACCGGACCCGCTCTATCACTAGTTGATATCTCTTAGTCGTGGTTGATCATGCTTTGAGTGGTCACCTTCGTAATTGTTGCATCAAAGTAGTTGAATCACCTAAGCTCCAAAAGATCCATATAGGAGGAGAAGGAGCTTTTTAATCCTTCTCTTTATCCTCCATCCGCATGGCTTTTTGGTGGGGTCTACCATCCATCTCCAACTCCAACTCCTCCACCCGCATCTCCACCTCTCCTCCAAATCCTCCATCACTATCTCACCTTCTCCATTATATCCATCCCTAAGCAAATTGTGTGGTGGACTATCTCGTATATGGCGATGATAAAGGCATCTATGGTATCTCGAATATGTCCTCGTGACATCTATGCATGAGGAGAAACTCGTTGAACTGGTCCCTATGGGATGACCTACTACCCTAGAATTTATGGTTTTCCCGGCATCTGAACCTATGCACCTTGTCCCTAATCCTATCCCTATCCACCCTACTACACTAATTTTTAACTCTAGCTCTACAAGCTCTGCCATGTAACCCCTATGTAGTAGTTGCGACCCATGCATCAATGATGACCTACAAAATCATACACCTCCTGGGAGCACTGTGATATACCATCTGTGATAGTCATTGTCTCCACTGGATCAAAAATGTGTTGTAATGGTACCCATGGCTAAGGAACCATTTGTTCAAAGCTATCTCTATCTCGTCGTGGTCTAATGAGAGGTCCAAATTGAAATGTCTCTCTGAGCGATGACCATACCACATATCATCACCGAAACTACCCCGCACTTGACCAAACTATGGTTAGACATGATCCAATTTGTAATGTAATATTGACTGTCGATCGGGAAGTGCACAATTGTTATTATACTCAATATTCTCAAGCCAATGATAAGCTCTATAGGGGTGTCAGGTGACCATACACAACTACAACTCATCAAATGTGTGTCAGTAGAAATTGGTATCTCCAATATGGCCCCAAATGTCATCACCGATTGACGCCCATCCCATCATCGAAGGCTCATTTAGATCCCAAACATGAAGAAATCCTATAAGGTGACCAATGGCAATATGGTCCCATGCCCATATATGAAGAAGAGTCATTGGGCCCATAGTCTTCTTCCGATTGCGGTAGGTAATAAGATGAAGGTCCCAATATAAATGTGCTAGTACACACTATCCCCAGCAATATCTCTCTTTGTTGATCAATCCATGAATGACTCCAATCAGGCCTAGTGGAAAAGAGGTACCCATATTTTTCAGGCAACATAATTCCGTAGATAAGAGCCATCAAATATATAACTACACGAGATAGCCAAATATCCTAAAAAGCACATGTATAAATGAACTTCCATACCCTTTCGGGTATGTCTTGGAGGATAAACATCTAAATAAGACATTATGTAATGCGGGTGACATCTCCATCATACTCCATTAGTCGGCCCTAGATCTAAACTATAAGAATTCACCACACATCCTCCAAGGTGATGGTCATCTTCTTGGTAACAAAGTGAAAACATTGACTCTCGATGTGTCATCTCTTAGCTAAGGCTATAAAAGGCTATGGTACAAAATTAATATGTGGCATATGTGCCATGTAAGTGAGTCCAGATCACATCTAGGGTCATCTCCAAGTGGATCCTCTCATGTCGCCTAAAGGTCTCCTATAAATAGCGCAACCTCACATGCCACTCACATGTCCCTAAAATGAGTAGGTTGATCTATAAGATCAAGAAAAACACTTGTTAACACCATTTCTTCAAGGCAAGTCATATAATTTTATTCTATTCATCCCTACGTTCTTTTAAAATATTCCTAATTTCTTCTAAGGTGGCCTAAATAATACTTTCTCATGTCAGTATTTGATGTTAAGCACATGTGTGCCCCTTGTAGCACTTGCGCACCCTAGCACACACACGTTCCCTTTCATACATGTGTGCCTCACATCAGCACATGCACACCCACATCCTTGTCTAATTCTACCCTAACGCATATGCATACCCCAACACACATGTGGCCCCTCCACACATGCACGCCCCAAGGGCCACGCATATGTTGTCACGCCAATTTCTACCTAACAATAAATGCATTAAATGAGCTCAAAATGAAATTTTATTGCTTCACCTACCCTGGGTTCCATCACTAGGAGGCCACATGTACTCTCGAATAGTGTTTACGCATCTCATCCAGAACTAAACTTGAGCCATCTCTCCTACATGTCAAAGTAAAATCAATAATCAAACTCGATAGAGTTTGGTATCAAATAATGATCCGCGATGATTTACCCCATGGATTGATATATATATACTATTTTTGACCCCCTCCACAGTGATTTTCACTTATCACAATGATCGCAGGAGGTGATGTGACTATTGTGGTCTTTTTATTTTCTTCTACCACCCATCACAATGATTTTTTATTAAATAATCATTTTTCCCCATTTTCTCTATGGTGGGGTATATTTTTGTTTTCTGAAATGCTATGTACCTTGAGATATGATAATATAATATATATATGGATTGATGGAGATGCCAACATGTGGAACACATCCCCTTAGTTATATGTATGGGTTCACATGGGATATAATATTATAATGTATATGGGTTGATGAAGATGTCGACATGTGGCACACATCCCCTGAGTTAGTTATATGGGCTCACATAGGAATTAATGATATTGGGTAATGGGTCGGCCTACATTGGGATTAGGTGTTACCCATCCTATTTAAAGGATGTGAGTATCATTATGAGAGTTAATGTATGTATGAGTTGATTATTCTACTTGGTAGATATATATTGGAGGTGTCCCCCTCGAAGTGGATTCCCATTTTGGGAGATTGTGGAGTTACTCCTTCCTTAAGGAGCATTGCATGGTGTTGCCCTACCTTCAAGGTATTATTCTGAATATATTACATATTAGGGCATCTTGGCCCACCCATATCTCTTTTTTTGTGTTATATTCTGTAATTTATTGATTTATTATATGCAAGGTTCTTATCAAGTGGTATCAGAGCAGTGATCCGAACAATTTGTGGGATGAAACCCTAATGTTGGTGATTCATCTATATCTTGAGATTGAATTGGAATTTTTCAGATTATTTTTGTGGGGAGTGGATACATAGTTCAAGTGATCTTCCCTCCGAATTTCAGATTTTTTGGAGCTGTTTTGCAAAAGTTGTGTCTTTTTTAGTGTTGAAACCCTAATTCCAAGGTATTGTCTATATCTTTTTAATAATGACGAATTACCAAATAAATTTTTTTGGTTGTTGTTAATATATTAAATGGTGATACCACTGAAATTTCAGAATTTTTGGATCTATTTTGACATAGTTATTTCAGTTTTATTGTTTTTCACTATTTTGCTCCACAAGCCGCAATTTGAGAAATTTTCCTGAATTTCTTACATTTTCAGAAATCTCTCAAAATTTTAGTAGGGGTTACTTCTTTGTGGTTTCAGATTTGAGGTTGAATGATTGACGAAATCATCAGGTAAAATATTGGTCAAAGGAGTAAGTTTGTGAAACCCTAATTTTTATGCATCATGGATATACCAATTTTCTATGGTAATGGGGAAATTGATGCAAAAAAATGGTGGATACAATTTAAACAAATGTATTTTGAAGAATGTTTAGTATGGGTTAGTTTTTATCTTCATCTTGGTGGGAAAGCGCGACATTGGTATTCTTATTTGGATATAGATCTATTGGATTGGGATTGGGAGGAAATGGAGGATATTTTCTTAGCTAGATGGGAAACAAAAAAGAAACACAATTTTGTTAAAAAAGAAGAAGAAGAAGCATCAAAAGAAGAACAAGAAAATGTTGATGATGAAGAATAAAATGTTGGTGATGAAGCTGTACACAGATAGTGCATCTCCAAGGAAGGAAGCTTCAATATTTCAGTTTGAAGGGTACATTCAAAGAAAAAAGGTAATTGTTTCCATAAACCCTAGCAGAAAATATAACTTCATCAATATGGATGTAGCTCACAATCTACATGTGCAAACAAAGCATATCAAGGAATCTCAAATGGATGGTAAGCATATTCAAGTTTTTGAAGATTTAAAGCTTTCTATGGATAAATATGTTTTACATTCAGATTTTTATGCTTTAGATATGGATGGTATGGATATTGTTCTCGGATATCCTTGGTTAGAGACATTGGGAACAATTAATATTAATGTGCAAAATAAATTCATGAAATTATGGTACAAGAGAAAGAAAATTACATTGCAAGATATCACACTTAGCAAGGAAAAAAATAATGTAAAATTGGATCATGAAGATGAATTTGAAGATGGTGAAGAAGGGAATAAGGATGAATCAGAAGGAGAGGATGAAGAACATGATGAAAAAGTAAAAAATAGTTTCTCTACTCAAGAGAAAAAAGAAATAGCAAACAAGTTGGAAGAGGAAAAGAAAGTGGAGGAAAAGATTGATAAGGTTGAGCATACTAAGGTTACACCATATAGACACCCACATCATCATGAGAGGAAAAAATCATGGAGACATGCGAGGACACACAAGGGCAGAAATCTATATGGATATATAGGGAATTGTAGGAGTAATAATTTTGGTTATACATGGAATCAATGGAACAATAATTATATGACATGGAATCACATGAATAATAATTATGGATATACATGGATGTCGAGGAGGAACACATATGGACTAGGATGGAATCAGATGAGCACAAGGGAATATGGAATCAAGTTTGGAGCAACATCACCCACTAGGATTTCATATGGGTGGTTGGATGATCGAGCATGGCGACAAGTGTGCAATAATTTAAAGCGCACTCATTATATGGCTTCTTCTTATGTTTCGGGACGAAACATGTCAAAGAGGGAGGCAATGCTATGTACCTTGGGATATGATAATATAATATATATGGGTTGATGGAGATGCCGACATGTGGCACACATCCCCTTAGTTATATGTATGGGTTCACATGGGATATAATATTATAATGTATATGGGTTGATGGAGATGTCGACATGTGGCACACATCCCCTTAGTTATATGGGCTCACATAGGAATTAATTATATTGGGTAATGGGTCGGCCTACATTGGGATTAGGTGTTACCCATCCTATTTAAAGGATGTGAGTATCATTATGAGGGCATGGATGTATGAGTTGAGTCTTCTACTTGGTAGAGATATATTGGAGGTGTCCCCCTCGAAGTGGATTCCCATCTTGGGAGATTGTGGAGTTACTCCTTCCTTAAGGAGCATTGCATGGTGTTGCCCTACCTTAAGGGTATTATTCTGAATATATTGCATATTAGGGCATCTTGGCCCACCCATATCTCTTTTGTTGTGTTATATTCTGCAAGTTATTGATTTATTATATGCAAAGTTCTTATCGGAAACCATTTCTTCTCATTGGGGCATATTTTTCTTTCGATGACCTTCTACTCCATAATTCTTCTAAAAATCAGAAATCATAAAAAAATTGTAAAAAAATCAAAAATCATAAAAAAAAATGTAAAAAATCAAAAATCATAAAAAATTGTAAAAAATTAAAAAATCCTAAAAATTTGCAAAAATCATCAAAATTTGTAAAAATCTTTAAAAAATCAATAATTATAAAAATCATTTTTTTTCAAAAACTCGGTATACGGGCATGCACACAGCTGAAATTTGTGTCAAATGCATTGTACTCAAACATAAAAAAATCCTACAAAATATATTTCTTTGAATCTCGTATGTTCTTGTGCACGGCTCACGGATCATTTGGATCTACCCTCCATCAACAAAACTAGTTTACTCGTTATCTATGTCTTCCTTTGCACGAATGAATTGCTTGGGGTAGTTTCTTACAATATGATTGTTTTTCACTAGATTTCTACATCCTTTGCTTATTCACCTCGCATGTATCCTTGCTTGGGGTATCATTCTTAACCCTTTTCGTTGATTTTCACAGGTTGGAATCATAACTTGATAACAAAAACATTTGTGCAACTGTCTTAAATGTTGTTTTTATGAGTATGTGTGTTTGTACTTGTTTCCTTGTTAGGTTATCTTGCTTACTTTCTTGTATTGCATTACATTCTATATGTTGCATTGAGTTAGTGCTTTGGCAATGAACAAATATTTGTATTATGGCTTTTCATGTCATTTTACACTTTTGTTGTATGTGTATATTTTAATAAGGACTGATGACATAGATCACATGCAATATGATGACATAAAGTGGTTTTTACATCAGCTAGATGCAAGCTATTTCCATCCCCTTCATCTTCCTTTTTCTCCCATATCATTCTCTTCTATCAACACTATTCTTCCAACTTACTTAGGGAAATAGGGATCACCTTTTATCCCCCTCCCCCTCCTTATTCTTCTATCCATTTCCTTCATCTTTTTGATCATCAATCGACCTCTTTCATCACCCCATCGACACTCGAGGGGGCATCCTTCACTCTACTAATTTTTCTTCTATCCCTTCAAAATTCATTAGTTTGTATTTGTCTAATATCTTTGAAGTGGCATCGCTTATGCCACCCCAAAGAGGGGAAAATTTTGATACCTAGAATTTAGTCAAGCAATTTTAATACTTAAATTGAACTAACTATCCTCTTTCCCATAAATTGACGACACTTCATCGATGAACCACCATTATCTTTCTATTATCGTTAATTAATTACATTTTGTTAATTAATTAGCCCTCTTATCATTTAGGATGCCGATTAATGATCTTTCCTTAATTAACGTCGCCTTTCTACACAATTTAATTAATTATTCTTAATTAATTACTATTGCTAATCCAAATCAATAAATCACCATTTATTGAACCAAATTCCTCTCTTAAATCTCCCGAATCATACTAACTTTCTTCTAATAATCCTCTATAGGCTTACCCCTTCTATTAATTAATCACCTTTTATTAATTAAACCTCCTTTCAACTCCCACAAAGTGCACACACTTTATTAAACATACATGGCCTTTGTATTTCCTCTTTGGGGTTTATCCCACATTCATCAATGTGCTAGCCTTCCTTGAATTAACAAGCTATATAACAAACCCTCCTCCTTACCTTTCTTCTTACACCTTATTTACTTTAGGATAAACTATAGGAAATTTGATCTTGAGCCATTCTCCATTGAAGTAAATAACTTCTCCATCTTGTATCCATTCTCTCAAATTGAAGAGCATGGGAAGATCCAAAAATGGCCTTGTAGCCATGTTTTGGTGAGATATCATCTTCAAACCTTGAGAAAACCACTCCATTTTAATTTTTAAAGTGATCTAAATAGGTTCATTTGTTAGATTAGCAATCTAGAAAGTAAGAAATAACTTAGCATTTGATTTGAGATTGTTCATGCATTAAAGAAGTTGTTTCTCATAAGCTCTTATCTTGATGGTTTTATAGTAGGTTTGATTGATTACTTAGATGCTACTAGGTGTTAGCTTTTTCTTAGCATGGAAAAATTCTATATGAGCACATATAAAGTTTAATTCCCATTTCAAGATGATCCTGATAAGGTCGACGTGGCCAATATCGGTGGATGGAAAAAAAAATAGTCAATGAATATATGAAACAGTCAAAGACGATATGTGGAAAAATTAATGTGACGTAATCAAAATCATAAAAGTGAATATTTGAAGGCTAATACATGGTGACAAGTTTAATTAATATGATAAATTTAAAATACTTTAATAAAGTCGAGCTATATCAAAAGCTTTAATATAAACTTGTTAACCTACGAAGTAATTGTCGATAAGAGTTTGGTACATAAAATAAAAGACATAGTACAATCATTTGACTTTATAGGGTAATATATTATGTTATGTAAGTATTATTTCATTACTGGCATTTATAACACTAAATTTTGGTATATTTTTTTACTTCTTCCATATTTCAGGTGGTTTTCGAATGTTAGTAAGTGATAAGTACTCTATTTTGTATGAGAAATATAGTTAGCTTGAACAATAGTTAAGGTGTTTAACCTCGATGTATTCTTTGTAGATGAACTGTGGTTATTTATTTAGTTGATGCAAAGTTTTGATTCCTCTTGTGTATTACTTCCTTAGATTGATTTCCTGGGTTTTACAAAGAATTGAGTTAACATTATTTATAGTTTACTTTGGTTTGTTTACATATGAGATAAATAGTGATTGTAATATTTTTAGGTTAAAAGAGATTCTAATATCCTTTCCATCTATACCCTTGGGCCTTCCTGCCATTTTGATTTTGATTTTTCATTAAGTCCCATCATTTAGAACCATTTTAAATACCTAATAGGTTGAACCTAATTACAAATCGGGATTTTCGTGTCTATGGTCTAACAAGTTGAATACCCATCCACATAAACAAGATCCAAAATAAAAATTATAACAGGTGGTCTACCTAGACACACTAGTCCCTTTGCAGGTTAACAATATGGTACATGCATCCCAATTGACGTTATACATCCTAGAGTAACATGTACCTTGAATCCATATGTCCAGCTAGGGTTCTAAAATGAGTAGGGGAGAGAATTAAAACCCCTTATTCCTCTTTGAGAGTTGTTTATTAGTGTGTAAAAAACACTGATCAACAAACTAATTAGCACTAGAAGGAGGGCCAACTGAATTAAAATATTTTGATTGAACATTTTTGTAAAATTTGTATTCATCTTATAGGTGTTCCTTGTAGACATTTGTGTGTTCTTATTGACCATATTATTAAAGTACTTGGTAACTCCAATTAAAATACTCACATGTAAACCATTCACAAACTTTTAAATGTTTTTATGAATTCATGTACTCATGGATTATTTATTTTCTTGTTGGAATTATTCCTCTCACTTTAAAGCACAACCATATAATTCCCCTCCTCCATTCACACCAAATTTCCTTGGATGCCATGGGTATGAAGTTTATTATGATATATCTGGTGTATATGGATTTTATAGTGATAATGACAGTTTTAAAAAATAGAAATATAAATCCGGTAGAAAACCCATCCTTGATTCTGACATACATTCAAAAATACAAATTATGGAGAACAAAATGAAAAATATCAAGAATTGATTAAAAAATGAGAGCTAGACAACCTAATTTTAAATAAACTTAATCTTGGGAAGATCCTTCACCAAACTAATACAACCCTTAGCAAAAGGCTCAAAAAATGGAAACAAACTTGAAGAAAATTTAGGAGCTAGCCAAAATAGATAGAGGCTAAGGAAAATATTCCTAAACAAAGTGGATACTACAATGGCATTCGATATGAACTAATAACAAATTTATTTCCCTTACCGATGGGATCTGGGTGGAGTGGTTAAGATAAATGGTAGTATTCGGCTCCACCTAGGTTCAAATCCAATGTAGGCACGATCCCCATTTGGAGTGGTAATGTCCGAGGTGGTGCAACTAGCAAGCGGATTTAACAAAGGTGGATTCTGGTTCAAAAGTACCTGCGGTAGAAGTGTGTTCAAGTGTGTTGGTTCTGGTTTGCTAATTATTGAGCTTAAATGTTATATCTTAGTTGAATGTACTCTGGTTCATAGCTTCGGTCAAAAGTATTTATCTATCTAAAAAACACATTTATATCCCCTAAAAAAGTAATTTAAAAATTGAAATATTATTATTTTAATTTCACAGAAAACATGAAGTGGTCTTCAGCAACATGCAACTTGTTTATAGGAGTAACATCGGTTTTTGGCTGATTTTTGGTGGTGTGAAGCTTGTTTACATGCCAAATATAAGGATCATGGAATATTTTAGCACACTTTCATGTGTCACTTCACACTCTAGAATTCAAGACAATCCAAATAAGGAATATAATCTACAATATGAGCAACCATCATGGCAGTCGACACCTCATCCAATATTTCCTCTATTCTACAATTCATATGAATATTGAGTACTAGACAATATTCAATAATAAAATAATAATAATAATAATAGGTTTTTACAGTCCAAGATGTTGTGGGGCGACATGTTTTTGGTCTACAAGCGGCTTATAGCGTATGGGACTACCTCGCACTCACATGTGGGAGGCAAATAACTTTGCTACAAATGAGGCGTACATACCCTACCCCCTGCAGATTTGAACTTGTGACCTCTATTTCAAGAGCACATGTTCTTCACCATTAGGCCAACTCAAGTGTATACTTTATATCATAATAATACTTTATATCATCCACTAATTGTAGGAGGTGGGTACCTTGTACACACATGCCAACTAGGAAAGTCAGACATAGACGTGACATTGGCCACAAATATTTCAAATACAGCTCATCTAGAGTCAAGACCCTTCCACAAGTCCCTTGTGGCTAACCACCCAACCACATGTTTATTTATTACTTTGAAGGCATTCTTCCAAGTGTAAATAAGGAAGATAAGGCTTTTGAAATATGACAAGGTACATAAATCTGATGGATGTTGTGAAGGTTAGATGTCAACATCAAAAAGAATCCTTTCCCTCCAAGTTTTAGTTGTCTGTTACCTCCACGTATCTTCCACTCCATTCTTGCTTGGATTGTTGGTCATTGTATTTATCCACGTAGAGATTTTATATAGTCAAATGATTTAACGACTCACCACTGCCGTCTGGGTCTCGCTTCCCTAGGCATCATGAGGCATCTAATCATCGGGTAGAAGTTGTGTACTATTGCATGTGGGTCCCATGCTTCGTTGACCTTTGACTTCTTCACTGCCTTTTAAAATGTTAAACCCTAATTTAAAATGGATAGGTTAACTTTTACCATTTATGGTCACTTTGTTTTGGTTTTACCTTCTTCAATTTCTTTGACAACTTAACTAACTCTTCAATGACAATTTAATAACATTATTTTGAGTGCCCTAATTTTGTTTATTTTAAATATTTTTCTAGTTTATTTCGCACTACATTATTTATGGGTTTAAGGTATTTTTAAAATCAATCTAAATATAAATTTAATAAATTTAATTTTGTATAATATTAAAGAGTGCAATTTTTCTTTCGTGATACCTAATGAGTTGTGGGTTGTGATCTCAAGAATTTATAGATGGATAGATATATATTTTAAATAATTTTTTCGAGACTAAAATAGTCTATGGAATATTAAGAACTAAAAATATAATTGAGGAATAGAAGAAATTGATGAAAAAGAAGAACCTATAAGTCAAACCCTAATTCACAACCTTGTCACTATTTTACTTCGAAAGTTCATTCTCCAACAATGGATCTTCATCATAAATTCTCTACTTTTCACCAATGTTTTATGTTCCAAATATATTGGACATAGACTCCCCATGTAGGTCATGCAAGTATCTAATTCGAATGTATTTATATGAATAAAACTTCATGATATAATGTTGTTTCACCTTAGCCTTATCTGATGTGTAAAAAAGAGATTCTCTTCATCCACTCTTCTTTAAGGGTTTACCACTTCTTCATCTCACAAAAAAATGATAGGTATTATCATATTCTTGATTGAACTATGAACATCTTGACTCTCTATTTATTTGGGTTATATAAAAAATAATCATGCTCATAAAGAGGATTACACTCAAAGAATTGTTTTCAAATGTTAAAACATATTTATGATGAAGGTGTTTTTCCAAATGAGAATAAGGGGGTTGAGGCTTGTGAAATCCGACAAGGTGTATAAATCGACAGGATGTGGTGAAGGTTGAATGTCAAGATCTAAAATAATCCTTGCCCTCCACATTGCAGCTATCTATTACATCGAAATAGCTTCCACACCATTGTTTCTTGGATTGGTGGACATTTTATTTATCCACGTGGAGATTGTAGTCAAATGACTCCCATGCACACTATAGGAATATAACACATGGTGGACTTACCTTCACGTATGATATTTACCATTGAAAACATGATGATATGCCCCAGACAAACACCTAACTCCTCACATCCACAAAATCTCAATTTAGTCCTTTTTCAACAAAGTGGTCAATTACATTTCTATATTAGTTGTAAATCTTCCCCACCCTGTCAACACTAATCACATAGTCATTTGCATTATTGTATTCATTTTGAGTGGAAATTAGTGTGGGGAAATTTGATGATCCAATGCCATGTTACCCTACAATGTCATTTGGTATTTCTCTTTTTATTTTTCCATCTAAAATTTGAGGGATCAAAATTACATATATCACAAATTGAGGTGATTCCCTCACACTATAAACAATAAATCCAAGTCACTGGGTAACGATGATATTTCCCATTGCCACAACCAAGGAATTTTCCCCAAATCCTCTGGATTTAATGGTCGGTTTTCTCTACTCCACATGGAACCACTCAACAAGATTTTAGATCCCAAGTCTAAGAAGGCCATCCCCATGAGAAGGCCAAAAAAATGGCTCAAGATCCTCAATAGGAATAAACCCTCTTATGAGACAACTCCCTGGTTAAACTTGTAAATGCCTCTAGTTTTAAGAAAAATAGTGTTAAATTATTGGTTAACGTGATTGAGTTACAAAGCATTGGATCCGTACGTGTGTTAATGCCTATGGATAAAACATATTTGGACATGCTTACAACAACCCTTGCATTTCCAGTGGAATAAAACAATTGATCAACATGAGGAATCAAATCTATGTGATGGGAGTTTCCTAGAAAAATTAAAACAAGAGACTATTGATGCAGGAGCATCCAAGATAAGGCCTACAACTTCAGAATTTAGGATTATTAGAGTCAATGTAAGTGGTGAGGGAACTCTATAGGTTCTTTTGGTGCATACAAGTCATTCTAAGAAAGAAGGGAAGATGAGAAATTTGAATTATCCTCCTTATGCATTTTCCTCGAAAATGGATATTTGAAAATTCAAATGCATGTAGTGAGATTATGGACTTGTAAAGGTGTTTTGAGTGTGTTAGGATTTTACTAAGGTTGAAAAGTGTCTAGTAGAAGTAAATAATGAGTCTTGTGTGTGTGTGTGTGTGTGTGTGTGTGTGTGTGTGTGCGTGTGTGCGTGTGTGTGTGTGTGTGTGTGTGTGTGTGTGTGTGTGTGTGTGTGTGTGTGAGCACGCATGCGCGCACGTGCATGCATGCATGCGCTCATCATTAATATACTTTAAATGATGTAAAAGGGGTAATTACACATTTAAGAAGAAAATGGAAGTTCAAGAGGGTGTGAAGTCATTTTTAGAGTCATTACTCATTTTAGGAGGAAGGAAAGGTAATGGAAGATCATGCTTTGTATTAAAATATAGAGATAAGGTAATATTACTTTGATTTTTGTGTTTGAATGGTTAATGATCTGTTTTAGACAAATGAGCATAGAGTTTTCATTTTAAATAAAAATGACTTTAAATTTGGACCATAGTAGTTTTATGAAATTTTTCAGATGGGTTTTCAATATTTTTCCTTGAGGATGCGTAAAGTTTTAGTTATGAAGTGTTTTCCTAGCTAGACTGTGGATGCATGCAAATTGTTTGACATAATGTTTGTCTGGTAAAGTGAACATATATCCCATGTGTTGAAGATTTAGGGTCTGAAATTTTTATGGTATAATAATTATGCTCTTTTTCAAATGGGTTTTTAAGTAAATAGTGATTTGACATTTTTACACGAATTTATTCATGACATAAGTTTGTGGCAGATTATTGGATCTTAAGTTTAACTTAAGGACAATTTTGGGGTTGGTATGGTAAAACTTGATGTTTCAGTTATTTGAAATGAAACTATTATTGGTTCTAACATATTTTTAAGTGAATAACATGGTACCATGCATTGAAGTGGTTATTGAGGATAAGAAACTAAATTTTTCTTTGGGTTAGAGACAAGAAACAAGCTAGTAAGGTGAAGAGCCACTCTAAGAAGGTGAGTGTACACAGAACTTGCATGAAACTTGATGAGTTGATGGATGAATGGGAAATGAATGAAGATAAGGAGTAAGGTAAAGTTAATTTATGTGATATTAGTTAGTTGTGCAAGTTTTTAATCCATTTTAGGCTTGTATGGGATCCTCTTTTGCAAAGATAAGTGGATGTTGTCATAAACTATTTTGTTGATTGAATATATGAACAAGTTTTATTTTTTATTTGCATCATTTGGTATTAGAGCGTTGATTTTGTGTTGTGATTTTGTTTGAGAGTTAAATATATAATTTTTTGGCTAATAGTGTGTGGAATTTTGTGTAGTGAAGAAGAGTTATGACAATGAAGTGAAGAGACGTGTGAAGTTGAGAAGAGAGAGTGAAGACACCAAAAGACCTAGTGAGGCCTAGGTAAGGTGTGGAAGAGAAGAGGCAAGGTGAAAAATATTTATGTGTGAGAGAAGATGAATCAAGAGGAAGCAATACTGGAGTTGTGGAAACTGATTAGCTACAAGAGGAAATAAGAACAGTTAGAGAAGAAGAAGAGATATAAGGCCAAGAAAGAGAAGCAGCTGAAGCATGAAGAGTGGATGACAACAAAGGTGAAGAAGTTGAGAGAAAATATAGATAAGATGAAAAATATGATGAAGAGGAAACCAATGTATGTGTTTTAATTTGTCATGAAAAAGAAAGCTAAATGGCTTGTGATGCATATTGTAAGAAAAAATCGGAGGTTAAGAAGTATCAAGAATGAAGAAGAGAAGTTGAGAAAAGAGGAAAAGAAAGAGGATAAGGTTGACAAAAATGAAGAAGGAAGATGAAATGAAGAACAAATGAACTCATGGAAAGCATTCAAATTTTAGCAGACAAATAAGACAAACCAGTGAAAGATGAATGTAAAGTAAGTAAAGTTGATGAAATGTTGCTTGGTATTGAGGATGAGGTGAGTAAATTCCTTAAAATTGGAGAAAATAATGTTGATTGTGCATTAAAAGATGATGAGCATGGTGATGATCAAGTTTTTATGCATGATATTGATGATATTTTTCCATATTGGTTGGATGAGTTGGATGACAAGAAGGAGAATGTAGGTACAACTAAGACAAGGGTGATTCCATGAGCATATGATGGTCAAAATGAACTAAATAAGGATGAAAATCCAGGGTTAAGGCAACTTGAGATGGTGAAGACTGAGCATGAACAAGTAAATGAGAAAGAAGATGAAGGTTTTGACAAAACAAATGATGGATACAAGATGAACATGGAGTATACAGTGATGAAAAGCATCATGGAACATAAATAATCATGTATTTGTGTTGTTCTAATCTTTGTGTGCGCATGTATAAAACATGACAACTTGAAGATGATGAGAGTGAAGGTGAAGAACAAAGAGAAATGGAGAAGAGTGAAGGAAAATGACAATTATATTGGACCAATGTGGACATGAGAAAGATAAGAATAGTGAAAACAAGGAGAGAAGATCAAAGACAAGCTATGAGGATGAAGACAATAACAATTAGACAAAGAGTATGCATGATTTTTCTCCACCATGGGAATATGATGTAGAAACATCCAAGAGAAGACCTACAACTTCAGCATTCAAGCTTCTTAGAGTCAATGTGAGTGGAAAGGAAACTCTAGAGGTTCTTCTGGTGCATATAAGTCATTCCAAGCAAGTAGGGAAGATGATAATTTTGAATTATCCTCCTTATACATTTTCCCTCAAAAAAAGGGATATTTGAAAATTCAAAGGCATGTAGTAAGCCTATGCACTTGTAAAGGTGTTTTGAGTGTGTTAGGAGTTTACTAAGGTTAAAAAGTGTCTATTTGAGGTAAATAATGAGTCTTGTGTGTGTGTGCATCATTAAGATGCTTGAAATGATGTAAAAGGGGCAGTTACACATCTAAGAAGAAAATGGAAGTTTACGAGTCACTAATAAATGTCAGTTACATTGTGTGTATTAGGTACATGCATGAGATGGAATTTCAAATATAGGAGGGTGTGAACTCAGTTTTGAGAGTCATTCCTCATGATACGAGGAAGGAAAGGGAATGAAAGATCATGTTTTGTATGAAAATACAGTGATAAGGTAATATTACTTTGATTTTTGTGTTTGAATAGTTAATGATCTGTTTCATATAAGTGAGCATAAATTTTTCATTTTAAATTAAAATTACTTGAAATTTGTACCATAGAATTATTATGACATTTTTCAGATGGGTTTTCAACATTTTTCCTTGAGGATTCGTAAATGTTGATTTATGAAGTGTTTACCTATCTTGACTGTGGATCCATGCAAATTGTTTGACATAATGTTTTCCTGGTAAAATGAACATATATCCCGTGTGTTGAAGAGTTAAGGTCTGAAATGGGTTTTTAATTAAATAGTAATTTGACATTTTTTACATGAAGTTATTCATGACAGGAGTTTGTTGCAAATTGTTGGATCTTAAAAACAACTTAAGGACAGTTTTGGGGTTGGTATGGTAAAACTTGATGTTTGAGTTATTTGAGATGAAACTATTGTTGTTTCTAAAATAGTTTGAAGTGAATAACAGGGTACCATGCATTGAAATGGTTATTGAGGCTAAGAAACTAAATCTTTATTGGGTTAGAGACAAGCAACAAACTAGTAAGGTGAAGAGCCACTCTAAGAAGGTGAGTGTACACAGAACTTGCATGAAACTTGATGATTTGATGGATGAATGGGAAATGAATGAAGATGAGGAGTAAGTTATGGTGATGGTAAAGTTCCTTTATGTGATATTAGTCAGTTTTGCAAGTTTTAAGCCATAAACCCTAAACACTAAATCCATAGCCCTGAGCTCTAACCCCTAAACCTTAAACTCGTAACTTTGAACCCCGAACCATGAACCCTAAACCTTAATCCCTAAACCCTAAACGATAAAACCTAATCCTTGAATCCTACACCCTGATCCCTAAGCCCTAAACCCTAAACCCTAAACCTTGAACCCTAAGCCTTAATCCATAAACCCTAAACCCTAAATCCATATCCCTGAGCTCTAACCCCTAAACCTTAAACCCGTAACTCAACCCCGAACACTAAGCCATAAATCCTGAACCATGAACCTTAAACCCTAAGCCTTGAACACTATAGCATGATCCTTGAGCCCTAAACCCTAAACCCTAAACCATGTACCCTAAGCCCAAAACCCAAAAACCCTAAACCTCTAAATCCCCCTAAACCCTAAACCATAAACCCTAAATTCTAAATCCTAAACCTTAAACCCTAAAACCCTAAACCATAAACTCTAAAAACCTAAATTCTCAACCCTAAACATTGAACACTAAACCTTAAACCCTTAACTCTTAACCCTAACCATAAACCTAAAAACCTAAATCCTAAACCATTAACCCACAACCCAAACCCTAAACCCTAAACCATAAATCATAAACCATAAAAACTAAATCCTCAACCCTAAACATTGAACACTAAACCCTAAACCCTTAACCCTAACCATAAACCCTAAAACCTAAATCTTAAACCCTTAACCCTTAACCCACAACCCAAAACCCTAATCCTAAACCCTAAATGCTAAACCATTAACCCTAAATCTTGAACATTGAACCCTAAAGCCTAAAGCCTAAAGCCTAAACCTTGAACCCTGAACCATGAGCCCTAAACCCTAAACCTTGAACCCTGAGCCCAAAAACCTAAACCCAAAACCCTAAACCCTTAGACTTAAACCCTCAACCTTAGACCCTTAACCCTAAGCCCTAAACCTTAAAACCTAAAACCCAAACCTTAAATAGTGAGCCCTAAAACCTAAACCCTAAACCTTAAAACCTAAACACTGAACCCTAAAATCTAGACTATAAAACCTAAACCCTAAACCTTGAGCCCTAAATCTTAAACCCTAAATCATAAACCCTTAACCCTTAACCCCGATCCATAAATCATAAACATTAAACCCTAAACCATAAAACCTAAACCATGAACCCTAAACCATGAGCCCTAAACCATAAATCCTAAAACCTAAACCATGAGCCTTGAACACTAAACCCTAAACCTTGAGTCCTAAACCCTAAACCCTGAGCCCTAACCCCTAAACCCTAAATAATAAACCCTGACCCAAAGGAAATTCCTAATAATATTATTCATTGTGTTTCAGTTTCTAGGAATAGTGTCTAACGTGATCGATTAACTCATTTAGTTTTGAAGAGATGTCACTTCCTTTGAAGGCCTAAAAAGGCCATTTTTGGCCATTTTGTAGCTAATTGAACACCCGTTGGAAGTTTTTAAAGAAAATATAAAGCATCTAAGGGTGATTTTATAGATAATTGAAGATGTCTAAGTAAATTTAGCAAAGTTTAGGAAATAAAATCTCATTCAAGAGCAATTTGTTTAAGACCGGGTTTTCAGGTGTAGGGAATGAAAGTTAAAATGGTAAAAGTTGACTTCTTTGGATGATTCCAGGAGTTCTAGAAAGACTTAGGATGAAACAAAATAGGAATTAGAAGGATCTTAGAATAATCTATAAGGTGGAATAATCAACATTTATTCAAGGCATAAATATTTCTTTAGGTACTGCAAAACTCTTTAGTTGCCCCTCTAAGTTCAAAATGAAATAAGACCTAAATTTTGAGTTGCAGGCAGAATTAGATTTTAGAATAGTTTCATTGATCGTAAAATGTGATTTCTAGTGTTTCACTGAATTATTGAGGTCAAGAACATATAACTCATACTAAAATTTAATTCAAGGATTCATCCCCTATCCGAAGGAGGAAACCCATTTCCATGAGGAACAACTTGAGAAAAAAGGTATCCATGTACCATAAGCATACTTACACCCAGGTTTCATCTTGGTCAATAAATTGAATAGTCAAGAATTCATCATATTTAAAGGTGAAATGTGGAGCTCAAGGAGTGACTTGATGATCATCATATCCTAACTCTGTCATTGTCTCCAAATCTATCCAAAGAACAAGCTGAAATGAGCTAGTCATGCCACCAAGGTATACAGGACCATCATGTGTGGAGTATTAAGGAATCGTATATCTCCATGATATATATATATATATATATATATATACATGAGTAATGAAATGCATGAGAATCTTGAATTTGATTCTATGAAAGGATGATTTTAGAGCCAGGAAAGGTGAAGGGGTGATCTTTATATGAAGCACCTTGTTTCTAAGAATGAGCAATCATCTGAGTTCACTTGATGCAATTCACCTAGTATTATTCGTAAAAACTCATTTAACACCTAGTATTGTTATCAAATCTTAAGGAGGAGATAGATTAAAATCACCTCATTTTTTCCATAGGATAGGAATCCCATTCAAGGAGAAATCCTCTAACTACAAAGTGAGGATCTCATTTTAGTAAGAAGTAGACAAGCATCATAGCGCTGATTTGTGGTCACTAACATGAATTATGGAAAAAATTTCAAAATTGGTACCAATTCAAGTAGTGGTAGGGCCAAAATCCAATCCAGAAGGTCAAAAAACCTACAAAATGACTATACGTTTTCCCAAAAAAAAAGACCAACTACAATATATATGGCCTGAAAGTTTTAGGTCATTGTTGAAATTCTGAAAATGAGTAAGTACTGACTATATTAGATTTGGAAAAACTATCTTAACTATCAGAGCTACGGGACCACTTCCATCAGGTGCAGAGTGACCCTAACTTCTTATATTTACTAAAATAAATTTAAAGTATAAAATTTTGTATACTTAACATTTATTTTAGTAAATATGTCTCCTTCAGGCCCTTCTAAAGTTCATATAGCTCGAAACACATACGTGTTTTAGTTTCATGAATTATCGAGCCTAATAAAATGTAACGTGATCACGTTATTGCAAAACTCTTTCACTTTTGTGTCCACTTTTTTGTCCCCCATATTGGTGCACTTACCCTATTGTTTGGGCCAACTGTTGGTGCACTACAACTGGCTGAAAATTTTATTGGATTGATTAAGTGAACCCTCCATATGGCTCAATATAGATGCAATACAATGTTATTATTAATCTTGCTACTATTTTTTATATAGGCAGCCCATGTTACTCAATACTTATTTCATCATTTCCCACACTTGTTCCATGGATCGATAGGAATGTTGATGATGGGAAACCCTAATCACTATCTTATTAGATAAAAGGAAACCCTACATCAAATCATAAAATATAGATGAATTTTTTCAGATGTTGTTGTTTTAAATGCTCTTGTAGACATGTATATACAATGTCATACCTTACAAAAGGGACATGAACAACTATACTTGATCATTGACATCTTGAACTATTTGACTGATCGCTGACATCTTGCGCTTAAATTTTTTTGAAGGATTGACACCGGAGAAATAAATAAACAGGGGGTTCCATAATGGTTTGTTCTAGACGTGATCCTAAATCTTAACAGATTTAGTTTTTCCCTTTTCCTTATTTATTGTGACAACATTCTTAGCCACAAACTGATCAAATCTAGTGTAGGAGCATGTCTCTTAAAACTTGCTTCACGAAAGGTCTTGGAAGTTGTTTAGTAGTTATTACTATTATGATTTTCCTAGATGACCATAACTTTATAAATGTTGTATTTTTCCATGTGGCATCTACCCACATTTCATGACTCCAAAGTGGCATTTTAAAAATGTTTAAGATAACACCATTGTAATTGTCGGTCAAGCATCCTGTTGTGGAAGCATGGAAGGTTTTTAGAATATATTGATTTTCACATTAAAGTTTTATAAATTATAACTCTTAGGGCATTAGTTATGTTTGTTTTTCCATGTTTTTCATAACATATCAAAGTCTGATAAGACCCCACTATTAGATTCAGGTGTCTAAAATAAAACCTTGTAACATTTAATTTTATTAACCCTGCTAGCAAAAACAAAGCATCTGAGAATCGACCTAGGATCCATTCACCTACTTCATCATTCCCAAAAACAATCATATGACCAAATAATAGAGGGGATCAATTTTCACTTGTTTACTTCCAATTAATCAAGTTTAAAACTGAAAAGTGTGGGTACAAAATATAACAAGAAGTTAACATTGTGGTATATTTTCCTATATTTTATGTTGTCTTTTGTAAGAATGATTTGCATTTGCCTAAATAATGTAAGTGAAATATAGATGATAAATTAAAGCAAAATCTACAAACATTGTTTGGATGGGAAGAATATTAACCATGGAATAGATGTGGGACATGCAAGTATTTAATTCCCACATTTTTTATCTCTAACTTTTCATTCATGTATTTGTCTTATGTAACAATTTAAACATTGTCAAATCTAAAACTTTGACATGATAAGAAACAAAACAAAATAATAGAAAATCCCATTTTCCCCATATTTTTTCAAAATATTTTATTTCTTTTTTTAGTATTCATGCTAGTTATTAATGCCCTACAACTGCATACAAGTTTATTGTATTGTCTGAGTGAGCCCTCCATATGGCTTAACATCGACACAGTACAATGTTATTCTTAAGATGAGTACTATTTTTGATATAGTTGGATCATGTGACTCAATAATTATTTCATCATGCCTCACAATTATTCGCCACATCAATAGGAATTTTGATGAGGAGAAACCCTTATCACTATCTATAGAAATCTAAAATGTCGACATAGTTAATTTTGATTAATTTTTCCTAGAAATATTCTAACATCATCACTATCTAAATCTCTATAATAATTAATCATGAGATTGATTATTAATAATCCCATTTATAAAACTAACCCTTTATCATTTATCTAATATCCTATCATTTCATCATTAATCCTTTAATTCATTATTATATCTCATTATCTCACTTTAATCTTTATTATCATTTTCTAGGAATTTAATATTCCTATACCCACCTTCCCTCCTACTCTACACCTATCTACACCTAGCCGATCCATGTAAGTCCTCCCTAATCAACTTTTATTAACCTAACCTAATCCTAAACTAATCACATCCTCCACCTCTAAATCGAGAGGCTTCTATTTCTAGAAGCCTCTCTAAACTTATCCTTCGATTGAATTTTAAATTCAATGGAAGCTTCCTCCCTCCATGGAATTTTGAATTCAAATTCTAGAATTATCCATTCTAAAATCCTTCGATCATCTCCTCAATTTATAACCATTGATCCCCATCCTACTTGGATGGATCTTCACCCTCCATTTTCTCTCCCACAAGCTATAAATTTAGCTCTCACCCTCCATGGAAGCTAATGCATATGAACACATAAAATCCATAACAAATCTCTATCATTTATTTCATAAATAATCCACAATATTCAATCTATATCCAATCTAATATATCAATCCATCATCCTTCATCAAGTAATCCAAGGAAATCAAGGGGAGGTGTTGTTTGTGTGTCTCCACCAAAATCTGAAGCAAATCAACACCAATCCAATAGAAAATCCAACACAACAAAGGAGGATCATTGCATCTTCTTGGTAAGTGTAGGTATTGATTCTCCCCCTTTCTATCTATTGCTCAATCTAAGGTATTGTTGGAAGGATTAGAATAGGAGAACAATTTGTTTGTGTTTTCTCATATTCATAACTAATCTTTTCTAACATATACATTTTTGGCACCCACCGTAGGGCTTACTCCCCCATTTTTCATCAGTTCAAATATTATTTATCCCTATAATAGGGTGTCAAAGTTTCAATAATTTTTATTGTCATTTACACCTTCAATTTGCAAATTTTAAGCTCAAATTTCATTCCCAACACGAAACAATGCATATGACCTATGTATTAGAGCCTATGTTGCACAGAATATAACATATGCCCTAAACTGGCACCTATTCCATGTTTCAATTCCTTTTCCATACTTTGGAACCTATGTTGTATGTTTCAACGCCTTTGTTTTATCCTTTGAAACTCTTTATTTGAATTTTTTGCCAATTTTTGACATGTTTCAAGCTTGTTCCATACTTTAGTGCCTTTGTGACATACTTTGGTGCCTTTGCACTGTATTGGCACCTTTATACTACTTTGGCACCTTTGCCCTATTTTGGCGCCTATGACCTAGTAATCATTGCCTTTACAAAATCATAGTTTTTACTTACAACTTTTTAGAGATTCACAAGCACTAAGAGGGGGGTGAATCAGTGCAGATTAAAGTTTTCAATTTAATAATGGTGATTCATAATTTCTTAATAATTGCAGAAAAATATCATAATCATTCAAACATGCACATGTAAGATAGAAGAACACTGAACACAAAATTTATAGTGGGAAACCCTTTCAGGAGAAAAACCCACTTGAAACCACGACTTTATTAGGAACCAATTCCAAAGCTTACATTGGTTTTGGTTGATCACCCACTCAACCTGTGAAGCAACCACTTCACGCTTTAAGAACCCACTCAAATATTTTATAAGCACCCACTCAGTGAATTTAAGCAAGCACCAACTTTTAAGGAGCACTAATCCCTAATTTAATCAGGTACAATTGATCTTTTGTAAGCACCTACCCACAAAGGAGGCTACAACCCCTTGAATATGCTAAGATTCAACTTAGACTTATTTTTACATACAAATTTTGATCATCTAGATACAATTTTGCTTACACAATGGATTATGATCACTTTTCTGTATCTGTCTATGTTCTTTTTGTCACTCTTATGCACATTTGAGTCGACCCCTTTACTCAATCAATCAGTAGCACCGATGCTCTTCTCATCTGATTCTTCAATACTTCACCTATTTTCTCTTCTCTTTCCTCTCTCTCTTTTATCTATCACTCTTCCTTAGCTCGATTTCATCGTCTTCTTACTTGAGTAGCTTAGCGTTTGTTGTTCTCTCTTAGCTCGATAGCATCATTTCATTTTTGAGCCCTCAATAAAATCCTTCACTTTTTCTCTATATTGACATTTGACCCATTTTTTCACATTCATTAGAGTTTTGTGCACCTTTCCTTCTTAGTTTGCCGAGGATTTGGTTTATTAAAAGCATGCGCCTATCTCCAGATTTCCTTCTTCAATTTTTAGCTTGATTTCGTCTTTCACTAGAAAACATTAATTGGTTGATGCCTAAAACAGATGTTTTATTTTCCTAGGATTTCAAATGTGATCTAGCCATTTTCTTTTCTGATATTTTATTTCACCTTGAGATTAATAATTACATAAAAAATTAAATGCATTTCCTTAAGTCAAATAGCATTAAATATTGACATCTGGAATAGTATATTTCTTCATTCTTTATGGATCTCAAGTCGTATACTCATCCGTAATCACCAGATGACCAAATCACCATCAATTTTAGATAACAAAATATTACTTTTCCATGTTTGAATCATTCGATCCTTGTCCAATTCATATTTTCTCAATCTATGGCTTTCCTTGGCTACTTTGACATTTTATTTGTATCATGGCAATATACTTGTTCTGCAGATTTTCTCCTTTCTTGGTGGATTTTTAGTTATCCACAGCTTTGTTCTTTTTCTGGAATATTTTTCAATGCTCGCGACTTTCCTCCTTGTCTGATTCCTTCATGATGCTTTGTCCTATGTCCACGGATATTTCCTTTCATGTGTGGCTTCTATCATTCTCCGCGGCTATTTCCAATCCTTCATATCTTTTATAGTTCTCCGCGGTGTTCTTTGAACTTCCCTTACTTGCACAGTTCTTTCTTCACATCCGTGGCTTCATCTTTCCTACCCGTGACACATCCTTTGTCTTCTTTTTTTTGACACTTCATTCCTTTACCCCAACATCCTTTACTAAGTTTCTGCAACTCCTAGATTTTTGCAGCTTCTCCAAGTCTTTGACTGCTCCTTCAAGACTTTGGTGGCTTACTCCTTATGTCCCGGCATGCTCAAAATTTTATTAAGTCCCTTAGAACTTATCTTTGATCATCCTGAATCCTTTGTGAGCTGACACTACCAATCAACCTTCATCTTTCTTTCTTACTCACTTTACCAATTCACCCTTTTTTCCATCACTGCCACTTGACATTAAATATTGTTTTCATTAATGTAGCTTGACATCAATGATGACATATATGACAATGAAAAAGTTACAACAATCTCCCCCTTTTTCATTAATGGAAAAACCTCAACACTTCAATACCGTAGAAACCAAAACCCTTTTGATGGTAAAATACTTACATGCATACTTGGTTTCTAAAAACACTATGTAACTCTCCCTTGGCATAGTTCTATTTTCAGCTGGAAAAATATTTTCATGCATACCTAGTTTCTAAAAACATTCTATAACTCTCCCTTGGCATAGTATTGTTTTCAGCTGGAAAAATACTTGCATGCATACTGGGTTTCTAAAAACACTCTGTAACTCTCCCTTGTCATAGTTATTTTTCCAGCTTCACTCTTATGTGGATATGTCTTAGTTGGTTTCAACATCTCTCCCTTTTTAATATTTGCTTCATAGACTAGTTTCTGATATCCAATTTTATCCCCTTTAACTATTTGATCGGCCGCTTCTTTTGTCTTCAGTGTCTCTCTCCCTTTGATATTGCTTAGTTGGTTTCTGACCTCAGGTTCTCTCCCCGTTTGAAAATAATTACAAAGGGCCAACTATGCCGCATAAATTTGAATATTTTAGTAAGCTAGATACATCATGTTCTTACCTCGAGAATCTCCCCCTAGGCTCATGCATCCGATCCATATGACCTGGTGTGTTCACAGCAATGTTCCCCCTGAGCTGATGATACCAATTGTTAAGATAAGTTAGCATATTAGATCCCCCTCACACAAATATTGGTTGGCACTAATTAGGAGCTGATAATTCATGAGAATGCTCCCTTTAGTTTTTTTCACATCTTCTAATTGTTGGCGGGATCAGGAATGACCCCCAATTCATTCCTTAAATGCTCAAATGTGGCTTTTGGCAGTGGCTTAGTCATAATGTCTACAATATCTTCTTTTGTGCTCGCATATTCCATACTAATTTTCTTTTCATTTACTTGTTCCCTCAATAAATGATATCTAATTGGGATATGCTTGGTATTTGAGTGAAACACATGATTCTTGGAGAAACTTATTGAACTTGTACTATCACAAAACAAAGGAATTGGATTCTCGATTTTACCTTATAATGTTCCAATGTCTGCTTCATCCAAATAACTTGAGTGCAACACATTGTGAAAAATATATATTACACTTCTTGTGTTGAGAGTGTCATTGATGATTGTTTCTTACTCAACCAGGATACTAAACAATTTCCAACAAAAAATGCTTCGCCACTTGTACTCTTCCTATCATCAACACTGCCTACCCAATCAACATCTGTATATGATTTTATGTTGAAGTCATTACTTTTGGGGTACCATAATCCATATTCAATTGTTCCCATGAGGTATCTCAAAATTATTTTTACTGCCTTGAGGTGTGTTTCCCTTGGATCTTCTTGAACTCTTCCAACTAGGCCTATTGCTTGCATGATATCTAGTCTTGAAGCCATGGAGTAAAGTAGAATACATATCATGGATCTATATAAAGTTTTGTCTACTTTTGGTGAGTTTTCCTCTCTGCTTAGATTGCATCCTACTTCTATTGGTGTCCCAATAGGTCTGCATTCTTCCATCATGAATCTTTTCAACATCTCCTTGATATACTTGGTTTGGGATATGAAGATACCTTGTTCTGATTGACTGATTTGTAAACCCAAAAAGAATGAAAGATCTCCCAGCATTGACATTTCAAATTCTTCTTTCATCATATCAACAAATTCATATGTCATTTTATCATAATATCCTCCAAAAATGATATCATCTACGTACACAATGACAATTAGTAGATGATCTCCTTCTTCATTGATGTAGAGATTACTATCAACAACACCTTTTCTAAATCCTTGTTCAATGAGGTATGAATCCAATCATTGTACCAAGCTCTAGGAGCTTGTTTAAGTCCATATAAAGCTTTCTTCAACTTGCACACATAATCTTTATCTTCAGTTAGTGAAAATCCATCAGGTTGTTCAATATATACCTCTTCATTTAGAAAACCATTTAGGAAAGTTGATTTCACATCCATTTGGAACACTCTGATCTTCTTGTAAGCCGCATATGCCAGGAACAATCTTATTACTTCCATTCTTGCTACTGGTGCAAATGTTTCATCAAATTCAATTCCTTCCATTTGCATGTATCCTTTGCATACAAATCTAGCCTTGTTTTTTGTCACTTCTCCTTTTTCATTCATCTTATTTCTGAATACCCATTTTATTTCAATAACATTTTTGTCCCACTATCTGGGTACCAATTCCCATGTTTCATTTTTTTCTATCTGATCCAATTATTTATTCATTGCATCCATCCAATACTGATCTTTACTTACTTCTACAACATTTTTGGGTTCTACCATGGACAAGAGTGTTATGTCTTCATGGTTTTGTTGCTCTCTTAGTCTTCTTCTTGTGATAATTCCGCCTTCTTTGTTTCTAATAATCTGATTTGTTGGATGATCTATTTTGACTTGTCTTGAGGGTGCCTTAGTTTCTGGTCTTTCTTCCTCTTCATTTGCTTCTTCTTGTAGACAATTCATATCTTCATCATATTTTTGTTCTTCATGATTGTCTCTATGTGCTGAGTGCTAGACTTGGGAGACTCATCTACCTTAACATTTTTACTTTCAACAATTTTCTGCAACCTTTTGTTGTAACACCTATAAGCCACGTTGATCATGCCTTCATCACACCTAGAGTTAAATTTTCCCAAATTATCTTCATCTCTTTTAATATAACATTTACTTCCAAACACTCTTATGTGTTTCACATTTTCATGCCTTTTCTTCCACAATTCATAAGGTGTCTTGTCACTATTTAATCTTAGGTTGGCTCTATTCGTATGTAGACCACGGTATATAATGCTTCACTCCAATATATGTCTAGAAATTTGGATTGATTCAGCATTGTTCTCACCATTTCTTGCACAGTCTGTTTTTCCTCTCAACAACTCCATTTTGCTGAGGTGTTCTTGCAATGATAATTATCTTCTTATTCCATGTTCTTCACAAAATTCATCGAATTCATTAGACCAAAATTTTCCGCCTCTGTCTGATCTTAGGCATTTTATCTTTTTATTCTTCTCATTCTCTACTTAAGTGCCTTGAATTTATTGAATCTATCTAAGGCTTCTGATTTTTATTCAAACAAGCTACCCATGTCATTCTGGTGTAATCATCTATTAGCAACATGAAATACACCTCACCTTGTATACCTTTAGTTCTGGTAGGACCGCAAAGTTCTATATGAATCAGCGCTAGAGTTGTAGTTGTGGAGTATTCCTTTGACTTGAATGATCTCCTTGTTTTTTACCATGTAAACAAACCTTGCATAACGTATCTGTTGGTTTTAAAATCTTTGGCATATGTTTGACACAACCTTTTGCACTGAATTTTACAAGATTTTAAAAACTCATGTGTCATAATCTTTTGTGCCACAACCAACTCTAGTCAACCTTACTAGTGAAGAATTTTTCATTGTTTATCACATTCAGAACATATATGTTGTACTTTGAACTTTTGGCTTTTGAAAATTTCTTTCCTATTTTTTCCATTTATGATATCACAACCTTTGTCATGGAATATCACATTATATCTTTTCTTGCACATTTGACTTATACATAACAAATTGTGTTTAAGACCTTCTACATATAACACATTTTATGTGATGGTATTTCCATTATCTAAGCTCAAGGTTCCTTTTCCAACTATGTTTGTTGAGTTGTTATCACCAAATATCACAGTACCCGATGCATTGTTTGATAGTGAAATGAATTTTATTTTGTCACCTATCATATGGCTAGAGAATCCACTATCCAGATACTAGATTTTATCTTCATTTTACACATGGAATGTAATTTTCACTATTGAACAAGACTCATTTCTCTTGTTATCTTTCTTTAATACATACACCCATTTATTTGGTTTAGGAGGTTTTTGTTTACTTGTTAAAGCTTCATTCCTTTTATTGTAATAGTTGTAGTGGACACTATTATAGTTCAATCTGTGTAAGATGGGCTAAATTTTCTTCTATATCCTCTAGAAAATTTTCTACACTTAGTAGCCTTATGTCCAAACTGATTACATGAATAAAAATAACCATAGAAAGAATGTGTGTACCTCATAGCATAGGTAATTATGGGAGTATTTTTCCTTCTCTTCGTGGCATTGCTAACTTTCTTGTTTGTAGTGGATGAAGTATTAGAAGTTTATGTAGTCTTGTTTTCCTCAATTTTGTAGGCTCCTTTTCCTTACTTTCTTCTTTGAAACCAATCCCAGACTTATCATTTGTATCACGTTGGCCACTTATTATACCGATTAAGATATTTGAAATCTTCTCTAACTTTTGATACATTACTAGCTTACTACTTATTTGTTCCATCTTAACTTTTATTCACTCTAGTTCTGAGTTCAATTTTGTGTACTCATCTTCCTTTGATTTGTAGGATTCGAAATATTTTCTAGTTGAATCTCAAGCTCTTTGAGTTCATTGGCCTCTTCTTTGTCTCTTAGAGTTTGTCTTTTCTCAAAGACATGGATTTTCTCTTCATAATCTTTTAAGGTGCTTCTCATGTTTTTATTCTTTTTCTTGCATAGTTTCAGTTCTTCAAGATCACATACTAATTCAGCTTCAAGATTTACTTCAGCTTCTTCTTCATCAGAGTCTTCATAGTTGACTGTGTTCTTCCCTCTTGAACTACATTCTTCATATGCATCCATGTCCATAAACAAACATTCAGACTAATCTTCATCATTTTCATTTTCAGAACTACCTGAGTTGTTTGAATCAGATTCACTTGATTATTCTTTTGAATAGAAGTTCCTTTTGTTCTTGAAGAACTTATTCTTTCCATTTTTCTTTTTATATCCAGACTCTCTCTTGTTGTTTTTATGATTATCCTCCTTGTGTTTAGATTGAGATTCTTTAATTTTGTTTAGACATTTAACAACAAAATGACCTATTTTCCCATATGTAAAGCATTTGAAAGGAAGTTTCCTTTATACTTACCTGAACCTCTTTTCAGTATTCTTACGAACATTGCTTCAATATTTTCATCATCCAACTCATCCTCTAAATCTGATTCTTCTTCTTCTTCTTTCTTGGATTGGGTTTCTTTCTTGACTTTAAATGATACTTATTTCTTTATAGTATTGGTTCTAATTGTTCTCATATCGTATTCTAAAATAATGCTCTCTGTAATTCATCCATTGTGAGTGTCTTCATGTATTTGGCTTCATCCACTACTGAAACTTTGCATCAAATTTGGCAGTCAAAGATCTAAGAATCTTTTGGACAATAAAAGATTATTCTAACTTCTCAACTAAGCATATGATATTTATAACTTAATTTATTATTTGCATGTAGGCTATTATACTTTTATCATCTTTCATTTTCAGATTTTCAAATCGAGCTTTGTAGGTCTGCAACTTTGCTAGCTTGATTTTTTCATATCCTTCATAAATATTGTCAATTTTGTTCCATATCTCCTTTGTTGTTGTGTTGTGTATAACTTTAACAAATTTTGTTTCTGTCAGGCCACATAGGATGGAATTCATGGCTCTTGAGTTACATTCATATTATGATTTATCTTCTAAAGAAGTGATTGGCATGGATAGAGGATTGTATCCTTTGTCAACACATTCCTAGATGTCAAAACCAAGTGACATCAAATATGTCTTCATCCTTATTCTCCAGAATGCATATTTTTTCCAGTGAAGAGAGGTGATCTTGACAGTGATAAACCACCTTGTGCTTGATTTTCTACCATGCTTGTGAAAAGAGGATCTCCTTGAAGATGTTAATATTTTTTTGAAGGACTCACTCTGATACCAATTGTTAGAGATTCACAATCACTGAGAGGGGGTGAATCAGTGTAGATTAAAATTTTCAATTTAATAATGGTGATTCAGAATTTCTTAATAAGTGCAGCAATATATCATAAGCATTCAAACATGCACATGCAAGATAGAAGAACATTGAACACAAAATTTATAGTGGGAAACCCTTTCAAGAGAAAAACCCACTTGAAACCACGACTTTATTAGGAACACCAATTCCAAAGCTTACACTAGTTTTGGTTGAGCACCCACTCAACTTGTGAAGAACCCACTTCACAACTTCAAGCACCCACTCAAATATTTTCTGAGCACCCACTCAATGAATTTTAGCAAGCACCAACTTGCAAGGAGCACCAACCCCTAATTTAATCAACTATAACTGATATTTTGCAAGCACCTACCCACAAGGAGGCTATAACCCCTAAATATGATAAGATTCAACTTAGACTTATTTTTACATACAAATTTTGATCATCTAGATATAATGTAGCTTACACAATGGATTATGATCACTTTTCTATATTTTTTGTGTTCTTTCAGTCACTCTCTTCTACACATTTGAATCGACCCCTCTTGCTCAATCAATCTACCGCATTGATGATCTTCTCATCTAATTCTTCAATACTTCATCTATCTACTCTTCTCTTTCCTCTCTCTCTTCTATCTGTCGATCTTCCTTAGATCAATTTTATCATATTTTTACTTGAGAAACTTAACTTTTGTTGCTCTCTCTCTCAGCTCGATAACATCATTTCATTTATGAGACCTCAACAAAATCCTTTGTATTTTCTCTATATTGACATTTGACCCATTTTATCACATCGATTAGAGTGTCATGCACCTTTCCTACTTAGTCAGTTCAGGATTTGGTCTATTAAATGCATGCACATGTCTCCAAATTTCCTTCTTCTATTTTTATCTTGATTTCACCTTTCACCATAAAACATTAATTGGTCGATGCCTAAAATAGATGTTTCATTTTCCTATGATTTCTAATGTGATATAGCCATTTTCGTTTCTAATATTTTATTTCACCTTGAGATCAAGATTTACATAGAGAATGTAACTACATTTCCTTAAAGTCAAAGAGCATTAAATATTGATAGCTGGAATAGTAGATTTCTTCATTCTTTGTGGAGCTCAAGTCATATACTCAGCCGTAATCACCAGATGATCGAATCACCATTGATTTTAAAGAACAAAATCTTACTTGTCCATGTTTGAATCATTCAACCCTTTTCCAGTTCATGTTTACTCAATATGTGGCTTTCCTTGGCTAATTTGACATTTTCTTTGTATCACGGCAATATCCTTGTTCTATAAATTTTCTCCTTTCTTAGCAGTTTTTTAGTTATCGACGGATTTGTTCTTTTTCTGATGCTTTTTAAATGCTTCGTGGCTTTCCTCCTTGTCTACTACCTTCATGTGGCTTTTTCCCATGTCCACCGCTATTTCCTTTTATGTGTGGATTCTATCATTCTCTTTGTCTATTTTCGGTCCTTCGTGTCTTTTATAGTTCTCTGCGGCTTTCTCCAAAATTCACTTACTTGTGAAGTCCTTTCTTCACATCCACGGCTCTATCTTTCTTACCCATGGCATGTCGTTTGTCTTCTTTTTCTTTCGTGACTTCATTCCTTTACCTGTGGCCCTTACTAAGCTTATGCAGTTCCTTCTAGAGTTCTTCGGCTTCTCCAAGTCTTTGGTGACTACTTCAAGACTTTGGCAGCTAACTCCTTATGTCTGCAGAATGCTCAAAAGTTGATTAAGTCCCTTAGAACTTATCTTTGATCATCTTAAAGCCTCTGTGAGCTAACACTACCAATCAACCTTCATCTTTCTTGTTTTCTCACTTTACCAATTCACCCTTTTTTCCATCACTGACACTTGACATTAAATACTTTTTCCATTAATGTAGCTTGAAATTAATGACAACATATATGACAATGAAAAATTTCCAACACAACTAACAGTATAATCCTATTTCCAAGTGTTGTTGAGGGTTATTTATAGGTTTTAACATTATATTTTTATAGGATTATTGTAGAACAAGGGGAAACTCTGTCTATTTTGACATATATATTGTTACAAACTACTAACCATGTGTTTTGTAGCATGATAAATCCAATATATTTGGGTTTATCATCAAACTACTAATATTTTCTTTGTAGGGCCTCCTCTTGAAGACCCAATCATAAAACTTATAATATATCATTTAATTTTATCATCTAGTATTTATTTTCTTGCATTGTCTTTCTTATGTTTTTCCTTTGTTGCTTGCTCATCCCAAAGGAAAAACCATGTATTCTCTCCTCTCGCGTCCTAGGATGATCTTGAGGATCAAAAGTGGATAGCCTTCTCATTTTTCTTTTCAGGGGCAGGATGGTGTAGAAGTGACATCCACGCACTTACCATAGTCCTAGACATCTCATGACCATGGGCTTCAACTCCATGTACGTAGACACAACCTGTGTTCCAATGGGTTATACGAATTCTTGGAGAGTTGTCATTATTGGCTAAATGTTTGTTTACTTTAAGAGCGGCGTGAAGTGAGGGGATTCCACGTCCCAATACCCAAGACTTAGACAACATATTTACAAGATAGACTTGGGCCCCACATATCGCAAGTTATATCAGGGACTCCCTTGGTGATCTCATGCATCCTAGACTAGGAAACCTTTTAGCCACATATCGAGTTATAGTGCAAGAAGGACATACTCCCCAAGATCACTCGCTAGCCGACCCCACATTGACACATAGGTAGAGAGCCAATTATGGTACCATCATCGGTGTGTGGTATTGAAAGCAGGCTATAGCTTGCTTGAAATCCCACTTGACTAGTTAGGATTTGTATTGCATGTTCAGTAATTTCTTGTGAACACCCTTAACCATCCTATCACCTTAAAATTTTAATCAGTCATACATAATCATAATCAATCATCCTCAATCAAATAATCCCAATCCAAATCCCATCATTATCCTTAATTAACCAACCTAATCCAAATCTAATCTCCCACACATCTTATTAAACCATGGCCTTTGATCCTCAATCCACATCCTCTCCAAGCCAACATCTAAACCCCTACCTCTTTTCTAAATCCATCAACTAAGCTATCCCATCATCCCCCACCCATCAAAGTCAACCATCTTTCTTTGATCATGAAATCCCACATACTATTTAACACCTTAATAAGAAAATCTCAAATCTCACATCCTACCTCAACCAATCCTCTCCTCATCATCCAAATCAAACATCCCATGTTGATCCTAACATCCTAAAAATCATCCAATAACTGAATCAACAAATATTTGATCTTAAATCATGTATTAACCAATCACCTCCTAAACCATCATATCCCAACCAATCCCATCTAAAATTTCCCCTTCCTTATATTCCTACCCCTCACCCTATTGACTTCCTCTTTGAGGAACCCAAATCATCTCAATCTACACCCCAACCTAGTCAACATAAACCACTATCTCCACAAGCCAATTACATCAACTTTTACAACATCACTAACTTTGACCTAGACAAAGATGACCTCCTTTTTGTCCTGGCTAATCTAGGCACAAATCCCATGACCAAAAAACCATCCCAAATTCCAACCTCCAAATATTCTATCAATCATCATGAACTAAACCTTCCTCCCATCAAAACTCAAGCAGATAATCCACCACCATCCAACATCTCAAATCCTAAATCTAGTGATCATAAAACCTATAATCGAGTCCCATTCACACATCCACAACAATCCCAACAACTTAACCCAACATTATTATCTCTCACATCTCATCTTATTCCTCCATCCTTGTCATCTTCATCATAACAATACGATCCTATGAACTTTATCCTAAATAATCCCACATCCCCTAATCCATCATCAAATCCAACCTCTAAGCTTATTTCATCCCCTCCATCACCTAAGCCCAATCCTGTTTAAACTATCTCATCCACCATGACTCCGAAGTCACCCTCATCCCCTTCTACCCCCAATCCTAAACCATATAATGTGGATCCTATGCTACCCTCATCCTCTTCATCCACACCTAATCCTATCTTAACCCCTTCATCACCTAAACCTAACACTATCATGTCCTCTAATATTATTTCATCTCCACCATCACCCAATCCTAAAACATATAACATGAATCCTAACACACCAAATCTGAAACATAAAAATCCAATCTCAATCTTCTCCCTACCCCATTTCCTACCTAATCTAATAAGGCACCTATGCCACCTTCATCTACTTCATCCCCTAAATTGACCAAATCTAAGGTGGTTCCTACACCACACCCATTTTCCAAATCTCCCTCATCCCCAACATCACCCAAATCTAATGTGACCCCCATATCATACCCATCCCCTTCATTTATATCTACCTCGTCCCCTACATGTACATCTACTAATTCCAAATAATCTAATCCTAAGCCAAAACCATCTACCTCAAAACCACATACTCCAACCAATTGAAAATCAACTAAATATACTTCATCCTACAAGCCCAAACCATCCACTTAGCCCCATGCCTAATCCATCCCCTTCATCTTCTAAGCCACAACAATATGATTAAACTCATTAACCCAAATCAACCAAAACATCTCATAATCCACCCAATCATGCACCTTTACTTCATACTCCCCCAAAACCATTTAACCCAAACCACTTCACTCCTTTAGGAGAATTCTTGACCACCATATTTCATCATCTAAAAACCTTAAACATGATCATCCATCCCCCAATCAAATCACATGGTCAAAACCTTCCCAAAACATCTTGGTATCGGGAACCCTACTATTGTGACTTCCATTGTACCATCAACATTCAACCAACCGTTGCATGTAATTTCAGTCTTATGTCCAAAACCTCAATAACCAAGGGCTTCTTGTCTTTGTACCTATTTCTCCACCATCTTTACATCCCAATCCTATCCCTAACCATAGTCCACCATCTAAAACCCACTTGACATCCAAGCATCATAAGCCATTCAAATATCATCGTACATCCAAACATCCATCACCAACCAAAAACCAAAACACATCTCACCTCCTATCCTTTGTTAAGTTTGTCCTCTTAGTTATAGACACAAAATCATGCACATACTAATACTCTACTATACCGCCAAGTGTGTTATTTTATGTATGGATCTCGCGTAAGAAAAGTATTCACCAGTGACACATTGTCTAGTCCATATGTATTCTTTGTTTATTTCTATTGTTTTATCTCTTGCATCTATCACGTTTACATACATTTATGATCAGGTCACAAGGATCCCTATTTGTTAGTATTCATATGTTTTTCATCAGTTTTCTCTAGACACCAGCACCTAGGACTGGAAACTAGTGACCAGGAGCTCATGTCCATCCTGGATTTCCCTGCCCTCTTTTTTCTTCTCATTTTGGCCATTTATGGTCAGCCTTTTCAGTTTTCTTACTTCTATCCCAAGATCATAGTCGGCATATCGGGTCATTAGTATCAAAATTAATGCAAGATATCCCTATATAAACATAATATACATACCATTATAGGGGAGGGAATTTTTATCAAGGGCTATATATCTACATATCAAAAGGGACTACATTTGGGTGCATTATTTCTGCATACACACTACATAATAAGGGGAAGTTTATAAATTTCATCCCACACATTTACATTTTATCTAGCTATCACCCGTTATATTGGCATCATTGGTGCGAGGGCAACCTAGAGAACTATTGCACACATAAGCACATAGAACTACATTGGGTTTAAGATGTAGTACATCACTCACTAATAAGTTCACTTATTTGACAACTGAGGTGACTAACTAAAATTGGGAATATGGGGGTAGTTAATCTAATCTAGGTGTTTCACCATTTTCTTTACCTTTTCAAAATGACAAAACAGATAAGGGTGGTTGTTGCATGTGTTCTGACTTCTTGATCCACAAATGATGTGAGAGCTTCCTTTTGGCTAGGAGGAACTACCTGTAATAGAAAACAAGACCACAAAAAGATAGTTAAATGATATATGACAGTGGATTGCCTAGCGTATGCTAGTTCCGAGAAGTGTGATACTTCCTAGATGGTTGTCAATCCACTATTTAAAACAAGTTAATGTGAGAAATAAACAAATTCCTACTATAGTTGATATGATTTAGGTATCTCATTCAAATATAATAAGCAAATCCAATCACAACAGGCTAGGCTATAGTTGGATTTGAGAGGTGAGGTGTCTGTCAAGGTATTGGGACTGGTCAGGGTCTAATTCTAGGTTATTTAGGTCAACTGATAGGGTGATTATTGGGTCTGTTCTTGGTCAAGGTGTAAAACATAGAGACCGACGTCGGCTAAATGTGACTGATGTTGGTTTAGGTAGAACCAATGGCGGTTGTGGATAACCGGTGTCGGTATGGTCAGGTAAAAGAAACTCAAATAGATTAAATGGCAGGGTGATTTGAGGTCAAATAAATTTTTGGAGAGGGAATGGAGAGGTTTTTATAGGTCTTAGGTATACTCATAAGTATGTAGCAAGTGAGGATATGTGATTTGGTGATATGGGTGAAGGGATATTTGAGTTCACAGGACAAGTGGGTGATGAAGTAATAAGCATGCAAAGAATAGATTAATAACAGGAGTAATAAAGATTACTAACTAAAATAAACCATACTGGATTAGGGCCATACTTACTATGTTAAGGATCTAATGGTGAGTGGTGGAGGTGGTTGATCGGAGAATACATGTATGGTCTATAGTGGTGATTTCCCGAGAGTGCTCCCATGAATGCAATGGCTCTATGATTGATCTGGTGATGGCTCTAGATGTCTGGATGCGTAAAAGGATGCTTGTTTCTTTCATGTAGCTCTGATCTCCTTTTTTCTTGCTCTCAAAATGTGCCAACCTTGAAATAAGGTTACCAAAGGGAATAAAAGGTAATCGATGATGGTTCTGGGTTGACCGGCATCGGTTTAGGGGTGACCGGCGTTCGGTTAAGGTGGGATTCCCTAGGTTTACTAAAAATAGGAGATCATGGCAATGATTTCCACCAGATCTCTCTATTCATCTGGGAAAGAGCGGGAGTTACCTTTTCTTATGTGGGAATGTGGTTAGAGGGGATGTAGGCATTGATTTTTAGGGTTTAGTTAGGTCTTAGTTAGTTATGGAAACATACTAAGAATAGATTTAGGGTGAGGTGGCTAGGTGAGGTGGCTAGGTGAGGTGGTGGGGTGGGAATTATCTTAATTAGGATAATTAAATAATAAATATTGTGAGGACATGGATTAATTAATTAAATTTAATATTAGTGTGGGGTGTAAGGGGCCATGGTTAGGTGAGTGTGTTCAAGTTGATTATTTAACGAGGGGTCAAGGGGAGTGTGACCCAATTTTGGTGTCTACATTTTGCCCCTTTTTGTTGTGTAGCTTGTATTGGTAAGCGACGTTGACAAAAATAAGATGTGGTTGCCCCATGTGTGGGTGAAGGTGATCCCCCTCAAACTAGGAATGATGTGGCAAAAGACAGAATCGGTGAGTGGTTTGATAAAAGGTGAATGTGATGAAGAGGAAGGTGGACAATGGGGGTAAAGGGGTAAAGTCAATCGGGTAATCTAGGTAATGGGCTAGGGTCAAAGGTAGTAATAATCAAACACACACACATATAAACTACAGCATGGTACCAGGTTGAAGAGCATGCAAACTCTACATTGTCTAAGGTCGATAGGTTTATCCAAACAAGGTTGAGGTGATTCCGGTATCCAAGGTATAGGATATGGTGTGGAAGCACTTCACAGGTCAGGTGCAGGAACGTTTAGGTATGTTCGGTACACCAAAGGTTGGGTCGGATAAATGGTCACGAAAATAGGAAAAGTAAGGTCATTAGGTCAAACAACATGGGTAACAGTGTCACAAGGTATAACAAGCACATGAGTTCACAGGTCACTAACAATGTTCCAGGTCCAAGTAGCTAGGTCACGGCATGGGTAGGGATGAGGTATGGGTAAAATAACAAGTCCCAAAATTAATTAAGGACAAGTATAGGTAAGGTAGGCATGGAGGTTGGTTGCAATAAGGGTGGGTAAGGTTAAAACGATATGGTTGGGTTGGTTAAGTTGGGTCAAAATGGGGAAAGGGTAGGGGTAAGAGTATGAAAGGTAATCGATTCTCGGTACATACATAACCGAGATGGTCAAGGTAAGTGATCATGGTTTATTGGGGTATGATATACACCGTGCAAATGTCGATGTATGGGTGTAGTGGGTATAGGACCATGTCCAATGGTGACGAGTGCTAGGGCATAGGACCGATGTCGATTTAGGTATAATTTATGTATATATCATCGATTTATAGATAGGTTTATACGGTGGGTATAAAAATAAAAATCAGGTAAATAATGATATAGGCATGGATGATTTTTTTTTAGTCATGAGGTCATTGAAAAGTGACAGGTGATGATGATTGTTAGCATGGTTGAGTTTAGGTTGGTTGAGTTTTAATTCATTAATTTGTGTAATTAATGATGATGTGGATCATGTTAAGATGTTTTGTAGGAAAATGTATGATAATGGTAAATAAATGGTAGACAAGATGAAATGAATGTATGAGTGATGATGGTAAAGATGTGAAGCAATTGTTGTTTGTTTGGTTTAATTTCCAATTATTGATATAAAAGGAAACTAACTAGGGTAGAATGTGAATAGGAAAGGGGGAGAGGGAATTGGTTAGGGTAGAGAGTGGCCGAGCTAACCTCCAGGGCCCATGCCCTCAGTGCTTTCCTACATAGTCCCGATGAAAAGGGACCTCGAGGCGATGTAGTTCTCCCATAAGCTAGGGAAGATTAGGGTGAAATAGTGGAATGGTTTGATAGGTGTTAGGCATGGGTGATGTAGGTCATAGGCATGATTGAGTTTAGGTTGTAGGTATGGTTGATTGATTTTTAAATACATGTGCGAGGATCTAGTCTTGTATAGGATAATCAATAGGTAATGAGGAAGGTGAATGGTAAGAGGTGGTAAAAGAGCTGCTTAATTGATAAGAACCCTAATGAGTCTACCATACCCTAGATGGGCTTATGAATGTAAGACCCTACATGCCTTGCATAATGGACTATTTTAAGGGTGAAGAAAAGTCACATGATCACAAATGTCATTTTTGGAAAGTCCCTTGAGTAACGAGGAATTTAGGTGAAAAAGACAAGGAGGTGAGAATGAGAGGTTTAGCATAACTTAGTGTACGATGACATGTATTTTGGAACAAGAAACCCAGAATCCAAAATAGGCAAGTCCATGATGAAAATTTCATCTTTTTCTTGATTTGTTTTTTTTTAATAGAATGATCGATGTGGGAAGTCTATATGGGATGAATATATTATCTCCTTGAGGTCTTCGTGAAGCTGATCGATGCGGGAAGCTTCTAAATATTTATTATATTTTTGTAATGACCGTATATATAGCTGTCCTTCGAGGGAGCAGTCTATTGATAGTGGTAGAATATGGAGAAGAGATGTCCCTTTTGAGGGAGTCATCTTTTTTGGAAGTTTGACTCAAGGAGTTGTATCCTTTTTTTTTTTAGATGTTTAAGTCATGGACAAGATTATAGAGGATGATTAGGTTCTTGTTTTAGAAGACAAGATCATAGTACACAAAAAGATTAACTATGAAAGAGGTGGTTTTGAGTGATGAATGACCATGGGATTCCATCTTGAAGAAGATGAAAAGTATCCATGAGAATCATGCTATGAGCAGAGCCGTGGTACTCATATTGAAGACAAGGCTAAAAGGTGATGGGTAATCACATGATTCTTGTTTAGTCATGGATCCTCAAAATGGGTAATAATGGAAGGTGAACAACGCTCAAGGGACGAGTGATCAATTGATAGAAAGTGATATA
Organism: Taxus wallichiana var. yunnanensis; assembly: GCA_018340775.1. Taxonomy (NCBI): domain Eukaryota; kingdom Viridiplantae; phylum Streptophyta; class Pinopsida; order Cupressales; family Taxaceae; genus Taxus; species Taxus wallichiana. The sequence continues at coordinate 202,308,113 of CM031238.1, read as the reverse complement.
GGACTTGATATCAACAATAAAATGGTCGAAGATGCAAGGCATTAAGGGGCTCAGGTTTGGGTTTACCTTGAGTGAAGACAAATGATAAGCACCTTGATCCATAGGCATGGGTGATGATATAGGGTCCAAGCCAATTAGGAGAAAATTTTCCCCATTTACTTTTCTCCTCTTTGGTTACATGTTGATTTTCCTTCAAGACGAGGTCACCGACTTGAAAGGTTCATTCATGAACACATTTTTCATAGGCACGTTTGATACATTTTTGGTAGATTTGGAGATGGTCAAGCATTGAGATGACATTCATCTAATAATTCAAGTTGCGCCAAATGATCCTAGTGAAATTCATCATCGTTGAGCATGTCTTGTAGTGAGATGCGGAGGGATGGAATCTTGGACTTTGAGAGGTAAGACAGCCTCATATACCATAGACTAGAGAAAAGGGGGTGGCAGTAGTCGAAGTGTGAATACTAGTGTGATAAGCCCACAAGGTGAAAGGAATGTGCGTATGCCAATCCTTCCCAGTATCATTGACCACCTTCATAAGGATTTTGTTCAAGGTTTTATTGGTTGATTGGCTTGACCATTGGTTTGTGGGTAATAAGGTGATGAGAAACTAAGTTGGATGCCAAAAGCATCACATAGTTTGCGTAGGGTTTGTTTTTGAATTATTTTCCATTATCCATGATAATGCGGTGAGGGACACCAAAGCGATAGATGATGTGATGGTTGATGAATTCACATATTTTCTTGGCTTTGGTGGAAATGAGGGGAATGGATTCTACCCATTTAGTGTAATATTCAATAGCGGTTATGATCCATTGGTGGCATTGTGAAGAATGGGGGTTGATCTCACCGACAAGATCCAAACCCCATTGAGAGAAAGGCCAAAGGTCTCACGTGACCTATAAGGCATGACTAGGGGTGTGATGGAGATTAGCATGTTGCTGGCATTTTATGTAGTGTTTGACATAATCACAATAGTCATGGTTTAGGGTTGGCCAGTAATAGCCTAGGTGAAGAATGCATTTTGTGATAGCGAGACCACTAAAGTGGCCTCCACAAATTCCATCATGGACTTCCTTAATGGTGTAAGGAATTTTAGAACTTGTAAGGCATCACAAGAGAATGTTGTTGAAACCACATTTGTATAGAAGACCACCCATGATGACATAACAGGAGACACTTTTAAGAAAGGCACGTTGTCCATTACGAGTGAGATCGGTGGGTAAAATGGAAAGGGAAAGATAGTCTTGTATATTGCTTATACCAAAGGTCACTTGGGTCAGGAGCAGTGGTTCCGATAGAGTAGACTTCACGAGGTAAATAAGAGGGTGATTGTAGTCTTTGTATGGTGACAAATATTTTAGAGTCAACGGTGAAGCGGTATCGAGAAGCCAAAAGCGGCCATGGTATCTACAAATTTATTGGTAGAATGTGGGGTGGTTTGAAGGGCGTAATGGTCGAAGGTGGTCAAAAGTATGTCCACATGATGCTTATACTTTTGAAGTATCTCATTACAACACTTTGGTATATACCATTGACTTGGTTTATGACCAACTTGAGAATCACCAAAGATGTTGATTGACTTAACATCTAAGGCATAAGCAACTCATGGAGACCCAATACAGAGTGCTTCGTATTCAACAATATTGTTTGTACAATCAAAATCAAGTTTGAAAGACAAAGGCATAGGTTCACCATCAAGTGGAATGAGGATAACACCAGCCCCACCCCCACGCTGACACTTGGAGCCATCGAAGAAGAGTGTCATTTGGTAAGCGGGTTCATCCAGGGAAAGGGTAGCAATAGACTCATCTAGAAAGTCAAAGTTAGAGGGTTGATCCTCGAAAATGGGTGCATCGGCCAATTGGTCGGTGATAGTTTGGCCCTTGATGGAATTTTGATGGATGAATTCAAGGTTCAGGTTGGCCAGAAGCATAAGCCAACATGTGGCACATTGATTTTTTGATAAGGTTTGGCATACATGTAGTGTAATGGGTCGATATTAGTAATGATGAAGGTTTTGTGGTTGAGTAGGTAATGGCGGAGTTTGGTGGTGATGAAAAACTAAGGCTAGGAAAAAAAAATTTGGTGGGTATATCTAGTTTCATAGTCAAGAAGGGTATGACTTATGTAATAAACCACTTGCTCTCGGTGTTGGTCATCGCGATGAGCGAGCATGACACCTAGAGAATGGTCAGTGGCGGAAATATATAGGTAGAAGGGCTGGTCATCCTTAGGAGGAATGAGCATTGGTGGTTGAAGTAGGTATTGTTTCAAGGCTTTGAAGGCTTTATGGCATTCATCATCCCATTTGAATGAAACATCTTTCTTGAGAAGATGATGGAATGGTTGATATGTAATGAGTCGAAAAGTTGGGAGATAAAATGATGAATTGATTGCAATTTTCCTTGTAGGCTGTGAAGTTGATGGAGATTAGTGGGTGGTGGCATTTCAAGGATAGCCTTGACTTTAGCAGGATCGACTTCTATGCCATGCAAAGAAATGATGAAACCTAGGAGTTTCCCAAAAAGTACCAAAGATGCATTTTTTTGGTTGAAGACAAACACAATATTTGATGAGGTGGTCAAAGATGACTTTAAGAATGGGTAGGTGTTTGGTTCGATGCTTGGATTTGGAAAGTAGATCATCTACGTAATCCTCCAATATGTGATGCATGATGTCATGGAAGATGTAAGTCATGGCCCGCTGATATGTAGCACCAACATTTTTTTGAGACCAAAGGGCATGACTCGATAATAGAAAGGTCCCCCGAGGGTGATGAAGGTAGTCTTGTGTTGATCCTCGGGAGCTAGTAATATTTGATTGTAGCCCGAGAAACCATCCATGAGTGATAACATTTCATGGCCAGCAGTGAGATCAACTAGTTGGTCAATGCCTGGTAGTGGGAAATCATCTTTGGGATAGGCGAGGTTGAGGTCATGGAAATCCATGCAAATGTGGAGTCCCCTGTCACTTTCATGTGACAGAATGATGTTAGAAATCCATTGGGGATAATCAATGGGTAGAATGAAGGAAACCAGAGAAGGCATTGAAGCTCTTCTTTGACTAGAAGAGCAAAATGCGAGGATGCATTTTCCATAGCTTTTGTTTGATAGGTTTGGCATCAGGAATGGTTACGATATTGTGAACCATGATTTTAGGATCGATACCAGGCATATCGGCATAGGACCAAGAAAATGCATTGCTATGGTCCCGAAGGAAAGAGGTGAAGGCTTCTTGTTCAGTAGTGTCTAAGGATTGGCCATCTTTAGAATGTGTGGGTCATCTTGAGTATTAATGTTGATTTTGATGGTCGATTCATTCAACATGGTTTGTGTCTCGAGAGGGTAATGACGGTGAATATAAGAGTCTTCTACACCAAGGTAGGTGAGGATGGACTCATCATCCTGACATTGAATGATGTTAATTGAAGGTGTATCATCATCGATCATGTCAGGATATAGAATGGGAGAGAAGAGGAGCCTCGTCCATCACGTTGATAGGTCAGTGGTCCCAGGGAAATGGTGTTTACGAAAAAAAAAAAGTTAGGAGGTATAGATTCAGGATCTATGGACTCCGTGGGTGAGGATGGTAATGTGGGTGAATGAGAGGGGAAGATTTCTCATCTGGATATAAGGTCGATGTGAACCTTCTTAGAAGATGGAGTGTCAAAACCAATGCCACTATGGTCATTGTGTTTACGAGAGGTACAGAGATGACAATGTGGTGCCTTGTTCATAAAAACCAAAGCCAAATCCTTTCCATGCACACCGGTGGAGGAAAGTGTGAGTGAAATGGATGGTTAGTGAGGGAGTGTAGGTCGGATGAAAATGGTTGGGTTTGGGATGGAGGTTCGGGTTTATAGGTGGCCATATCAAGTCCCCCATACGTTAGATTGGTGCGAAGGTGGGGAGGGCCATAAGGGAAAATGTCACCAATGTGAATGTCATAATTGGGGTGTTGATGTAGATTCCCATACTCTTGTGGGGTGAGGAAGGTATCGATATTGTATAGGTGGTATTCCCCCAGAGTGAGGCATTGAAAAACACCTTCTAAGGGATCAGTAGTTGGTATGTGGGTAGTGGGTATAGATGGCTCACTAGATGAAGGGGAGAGAAAGGGGTGCTAGTGGTAGAGGCTACAAGCTGCAGTAGGGATAGTGAGGTTAGATGTACAATAAAGTAGTGGCAATTTTGGTGGATGGGCTCATGGGTGGAGGTGAAGTGGTTTTGGTGGCGGATGCCTTGACCGGTACAAGCACATCATTGGGTCGATATAGCATGTTACAGTCTTGAAAGGTGAGGGGTTGGTAGGGATGGTGTAATTATGTCCCTCGTGTTCAAATTTGAGGCATCGATGTAATGTCGAAGGGACACAACCCATAACATGGATCCAAGGTCAGCCAAGTAGCAAGTTATACTAGAACTCCCCTTCTAGGACATAGAAAAGTTTCGGGATGGTGCGGGGACCTACGCGGACATGGAGAACAATGGTACCCAGTGTAGAGGTCATGGCATCATTGAAGGAATGCAACATAATGGGGTTACCATGCATGTAATGGGTAGGTATTTGCATTTGGTTGTATGCATGGGAGGAGATGATGTTAATGCTAGCACCACCATCGATCATAACATGTCGTATGCATATATTATCGATAAAGATGGAGATGAAAAGAGAGTGGGGTCGGGGTCATCGGACTAAAGGGAGTGATCTCTTCATCTACAAAATGAGGGTGGCCACTTGGTGAGTGGGTGAAGGTGTAGAGGAAGGTGAAGACCTAGTGAGAGAGGCTACGTGGTGAGGGGTAATGATGGAGGCTACGGGTGTGGGGTCATTTGGTAAGACTTTGATAGATTGAAGGACCTCCATGAGGGCTTGACGATGTGACTCGAGGTTCTGGATGAGGTCATATAAAGACATTTTGAGGGGGATTGGTGTAGTTGTTTTAGCATTGTGTGATGTGTGACCCCATCGAAATGGGATATGCAGGACCTCGAATGATGACTTTGGGTGTGGGTGTGGATGGTATATTGGGTATAGGGTTGGTTGATGGGCCACTTGCTTTCTCTTGCCCTTGTCTTTCTGAGCATGGGTGGCAATGTTGATCATGTTAATCTAAGGGGAGGTGGATGAAGAGGGTGTGTCATGGAAGGTATAGTGGCAAGAGGGACAAAACCTAGTGGTGGATATGAGCCTTGTGAGATGAGTAGGGTGCATTGGCATTTGGGTGGTGGTTTGGCCAACTCTCTTATGTGAACCATGTTAATTTTGAATCTCGGGGATGGATCTAAGAGTTGTGGGGTGGAGATTTTGGTCATTGAGTAGAAATGAGGAAGATCTATGGAAATTGGTGAAGGTGAAATGGGGTCCTCATCAAGAAGATCATCATCATCAAATTTTTCTTTAGGAGGACACAATTGGACAAGAGTGGTTTTCAAAGCCTTATAGTTCTCTACATCGTGTCCTGGCACACGATGGTAGGCACAAATTTTGGTTTCATCAAACCCTTTTGGTTTGGGTTTGAGTGGGTCATAAGGTCTAAGAGGTGGTAATGTGATGACAAAAGTTTTGAGGAGGTTGGTTAGGATTTTGGCGTAGGATCCTGCTAATGGATCACAATGGGAGGTGAATGTGGGTTTGGGTACAGTGTGGCTGACTATGGAGGAAGAGTCTTTAAGAGGGGGAGTAGGTTGGGCTACTAGTTTGGTGTGTGGTGTGGTCTTAGGTGTTGGTCATATCTACTTGGGTAGGGGCATGGTAGATGAACTAGCAATAGAAGGTGTGGTTGGTTTAACTACCTTATTGGAGGGTAGCATATTTTTAGCTTTAGGTTGCATCTTTTTGGGTAAAGGTGATACGGGCGCATGAGATGTGGAGGGAAAAGTAGATGGTGGAAGAGGGTGGGTTACCCATGGGGGTAACCGAGGTGTTGTGGAGGTAGGTGGTGTGGGTTGGGTAGGAGGCATGAGTGAAAGAGAAGGAAGTGTCATGGGTAGTGAAGAAGTTATTGATGGTATTGGAGGTATGGGTGGTAAGAAGGTTACGGGTGAGGGTGGAGGTTGTGTGGGTGCTTGGGTATATTAGAGGTTTGTGATGGGGAAATGGGTTGTTGCATTCTTGGTTTACCGGTGGATGGGGTTTTGGCCAGGGTCGAGGGTGAGGTCCTAGGATGGACGGAAGGGGTGAAGGTGATAAGGGTGTGGTTGGTGAGGTTGGGGTATGAGATCTAGGAGATTGGATCTTCTTTTTAGGGGCCGGTTAAGTTTGGTGTTAGTTTTGGAAGATGTAGCTAAATCTAATTTGATGGGTGGGTGAGTAAGGCTAGTTTGTTGGTATGACCCCTAAGGTAGTGATAGGTTTAGGCAAGGGAGATGATATAGGCATGGGTTTGGGTGTAGATGCATGTTGGGCTATGGGAGAGGTGTGAGTTGGGCCATGAGTGGTGTCATGGAAGGTATTGTGATAGTTGTGGTTGTGTTTGGTTTGGTTGGTCGAAACACTTTTGGATAGATAGTGGAGGTGTCAGTGAGTGATAATTGCATTTGTGTTGAAACAGGAAGTAGAAGATGCCCCCAAAGTAAGGCTCTATCGACATAGTCTAGGTGATCGGCCAAGCATGAGAATGGTACTATTGTAAGTGGAGCCAATGTGGATCAGTGGCAATCCCCATAAAATGTGTTTGAGATACGGGAAATGGCTAGCCTCGGACTCTGTGGGTAAGAGAGCCGAAAGCAGATCAATGGGATCTTGAAGGTCTAATGGTGAATGGTCATCTACAGGTGGTGGTACTTCTATAGTATCCTCCATGGGTAGAGGAGAGGATGGGCCAGCCAAGTGGGCTCTCCTTGTGTTGGTGTAGGTGGTGGACCTGCATCTTCTATGAGTAGGAGAGGTGCCACTGACAACTACTCGAAATTTTGAGGGGTCAAAGGTGGTGTGTTGATTATAGGCTCTTCCACGGGTGAAGGAGAAGATGAAGGGGGTTCCTCTGTGGGTAGAGGAGTAGATGAAATAGGTTCTAGTGTAGGTAGGGGAGCGTGGGCTAAGATTTCATCTATGGAAGGAACATGAGGCAATTGGGAAGCAACTGGTATATCATTGAAAATAGCATGGACCTCATGGACATTGCTATCATTGTTTGAGGTATCACCCACTTGGTTGGAAGATGGGGCATGATTAGGGAATGGCTTCTTGAAGATATGTAGGTTTTGGTTAGTGGGTGCATTCGGGCTATCCAAGACTAGATCTCCATTGTCTATCATTTCTTGGATGATATTCTTGAAGGTGATGTAGTTATTGTCATTGTGACCTTTGACACGATGATAGTTGCAAAATTCATGTTCCTTATACCACGCAGGCATGGGTCACTCAGGGTCAAAACCAGTATGTGGTTTTATAGGTGGAAGGGTAATGGCACCAGCCTTAACAAGCTTTTCCAAAATGGAAGAATAAGATTCTCCTAGGGAAGTGTACTTTCATTGTTCTCATCTGAACTAGAAAGCTTGGATAGGAGAGAGATTAGAAGGGGGTTTGGCTGGGTTTGATTGATGAGGGGACCAGCTTTGAGAACTATGGCATTAGCAGACCCTTTGGGCTTTGAATAGTTGTTTTGGGGTTTCAAGATGAAGAAGTATCATTTGATTTGAACGATGATGTTCTTGTTACAAAGTTGAATCTTCTTTTCTTTGATAGCATGAATTTCCAATTTCCATGCCATGGTGAATGCCTCATCGAAAGTGTGAAAATTTTACACCTGTAGGGTTGGTGAGATGTGTCTAGCACATGCCTAGTAAATAGTTCTATAAGCTCAGTTTGAGGTAATTGGAATGTGAGTTGGTTAATGAGGTTGCACAATGAGTGACAAAGTCAATGATAGACTCATCATCATATTGTCATGTGGAATAAAGATCAGTCATGGTAACCTTCTTAACAATGTTGATGGAGAAGTGATCTAGGAAGGCTTGGGCTACTTGATTGAATGAGTAAATGGAGTGTCTTGGTAGTCCACTGTACCAGTCCAATGCAGGTCTTGTCAGGGACATTGGGAAAGTCCTCAAAAGTAAAGCGTCATCATGGGCAATCAGGTAACACCCATGTTTAAAGGACCACAAATGTTGTTGCGGATCTTCTTTGCTATTGAAGTGGTTGAATTTTGGCATTTCCCAATGTATGGGGTATGGTCGAATAGGAATGGATGGGTGAATAGGCTCATTACAAATTTCATCATAGGTGAGGAATTGCGTGAGCTGAGAAACCGATGCTTCTAGTGTTTGCATCTTTTCCATCATCAACTTGATGAGGTCATTGGTAGGTTGTGATGGAGGGACACCTCTTGTGGCATAAGGAGGTGGATATTGAACCTGATAGGGAGGTTGAGAATAAGGAACCAACATAGAAGGCACATATCTAGAATGGGTGACAATGAGATAGGGGTTGTTGATAGTAGGTGTATGTAGGTGGGATGGTCATCGTGACTCTAGTAGCGATTGGGGGCATGTGTTTGTGGGATGGAGAGGATGAGATTTTGGAATGGAGTAGGGGTCACCGACACCATGGGTGGTTGTGTTGCAATGGGTATTTGTGAGACAATGGGTGTGGATTGTGCTATGGTCTAGGTGGTGGATGAGGGGACAACAGATATGATAGGTGCGTGAGGAAACTATAGATGTAGCGAGGTCATGGTGGGTATGGGTCCTAGCTTGAAACTACTAGGGGTGAAGTAGTGAGGGTAATGCCACATTATTAGGGGCTGATGCAGTAGTAGGAATAAGGGTAGGAGAGATTGATACATGGCATGTCATATATCAACTGACCAGAGGAGTCTCGGGTGGAAGAGTGGGAAAGGTAGAACTGTAAGGCCATGGGATTCTGATCAAGGAGTCATGCAAACTCTTCATCACTGCTACAAATGGTGGTAGGTAAGGTTGGATCCATGGGTGATAGGATGGAAGGTGGTGAGGACTAGGTGGGAGTGGTTGACACTAGCATGGAATATGAGGGCATTAGTTTGGTTGAGTCAGCACCATGTGAACAAGTGTTGACCTAGTAAGACTGTATTCTATAGATGACACAGAAAATAGTAAAAATAGAGAATAATGGGGTCAGGAGGTGAATCTGGTCAATGTCTAGATTTTGAAAAATCAAACACAGGAAACCAATGATGGTCAGGTTGACCGGTGATGGTTATGGGAAAACCGATGATGGTCATGGATGATGACCATGATGGTTGGGGAAACACGATGATGGTTTTAAAAATACCGGTCACTTTGTGGAAGAAACCAATCTCTCAAAAAATGAAGTAGGAATGTTGGATTTGTATTGGTGAAAACTATGTATGATAGTAAATATCAATAGGGAGAAATATGATGATGCCCTGAGGGCCAGAAACAAAACAAAAGTAGTGATGAAAGCTATTCTAGGTAAAGTAACTAGAAATCCAAAAGTTGACACTACGGTTAGGGTTTAACCGATGATGGTCAGATGTGAACCGGTGACGGTCACTGGACCGATGTCGGTGACTGTGAAATTAGAAAGAAATGAAGAAAATTGGTTTTGTGAATTAAATTAAGTGAAGAATCAAACTCAAAAACTTGAGAATGAGGAGATGGGGCCTGACACACTCAAAAAAAGTCAGAATACTCCAACTATGATGGTGGAGTGTGCAAGGAAGAAGAAAAATGGAGATTCGTAGTCTCACACCTCAAAACACAAGCCAAGAAGAATGCTAAGAAAAACACAATCCTAACAGTGATTTTCTTATGTTTGTTTAGCTTATGCTATTTAGGACTGATTGTGTGTATTTAGAACAAATTTTTTGGTTGGGAAGGCATCCTACAAAGAAGGATATCTAAAAGGAGAGGTTTCAGGTATGTTATGGTGGGGGTGGGCCATCCTCTGAGATGATGACTCGACAGAGGCAACGAGTTGGGGAGTACCTGCCAACCGGATCATGTGATCACTGATAGATGTTCCTGGGTAAGATGTTGTTTAAGAAAGATGTGTATATTTGATTTTGTGCAAGTTTGGTAAGACACAGAGAGAGAGAAAATGTGCTTTCTACGATTCTTTGTGTCAACCATCAGCTGGGCATGACTTCCAGCATATAGGTTGCCCTCAGTTTTAATGTGAGCTAATAATGCAACAAATCAGAATGTAATGCAAGTGTTTTAAACCCAAATCAAAGTGTGATATTCGATGTAGCAAGAGATGAATAGGAAGAGGGATGCTCTTTCACTAATGCAATGCAATAAAAGAAAGGAAGATGTGTTCTTTTTAAAGCACCAAAAACATGATTGTTTTTAGACAATAGAAAGAAGGAGAATGATTCCAAAGAAGAAAAATTAATGTGGAAGCTTTTTGAAGGGAAACAAACACACAAATTTCACCTAGGAATGAATAAATGCAAAATAACCCCTGATGGGTCCCACCAAGTGTGCCAAAATGTTTCACCATTTTCTTTACCTTTTCAAAATGATGAAAAATAGATAAGGTAAGGGCCAAGGAGGAATACCTATTAAATGTTGGTTGGTTGATGGTTGTTGCATGCGTGTTCTACTTCTTGATCCATAGCTGAATGTGAGAGCTTCCTTTTGGCTAGGAGGAACTACCTGTAATAGAAAACAAGACCACAAAAGATAGTTAAATGATATATGACAGTGGACTTGCCTAGTGTATGCTAGTTCCGGGAAGTGTGATACTTCCTAGATGGTGGTTTCAATCCACTATTTTTAAAACAAGTTAATGTGAGAAATAAACAAATTCCTACTATAGTTGATATGATTTAGGTATCTCATTCAAGTATAATAAGAAAATCCAATCACAACAAGCTAGGCTATAGTTGGATCTGAGAGGTGAGGTGTCTGTCAAGGTACTGGGGGCTGGTCAGGGTCTGATTATGGGTTATTTAGGTCAACTTGGTAGGGTGATTGTTGGGTCTTTTCTTGGTCAAGGTGTAAAACATAGAGACCGATGTCGGCTAAATGTGACCGATGTCGGTTTAGGTAGAACCGATGAATGATGGTTGTGGATAACCGGTGTCGGTATGGTCGAGGTAAAAGAAACTCAAAATAGATTAAATGGCAGGGTGATCTGAGGTCAAATAAAGTTTGGGAGAGTGAATGGGGAGGTTTGTAGAGGTCTTAGGTATGCTCAGAAGTATACAACAAGTGAGATAGGTGATTTGGTGATATGGGTGAAGGGATATTTGAGTTCACAGAAAGTGGGTGATGAAGCAATAAGCATGCAAAGAATAGATTAATAACAAGAGTAATAAAGATTACTAACTGAAATAAACCATATTGGTTAGGGCCATACTTATTGTGTTAAGGATCTGATGGTTGAGTGGTGGAGGTGGTTGATCGGAGAATACGTGTATGGTCCTGTAGTGGTGATTTCCCAGTGCTCCCATGAATGCAATGGCTCTATGATTGATCTTGGTGATGGCTCTGGATGTCTGGATGCATAAAAGGATGCTTGTTTCACTTGCATGCAGCTCTTGATCTCCTTTTTGCTCTCTCGAAATGTGCCAACCTCAAATAAGGTTACCAAAGGGAATAAAAAAGTAACCGAAGTGCGTTCCAGGTTGACCGGCATCGGTTCAAGGGTGACCGGTGTCGGTTAAGGTGAGATTCCCTAGGTTTACTAAAAATAGGAGATCATGGCAATGATTTCTGCTAGATCTCTCTATTCATCTGGGAAGAGTGGGAGTTACCTTTTCTTATGTGGGAATGTGGTTAGAGGGGATGTAGGCATTGATTTTTAGGGTTTAGTTAGGTCTTAGTTAGTTATGGCAACATACTAAGAATAGATTTAGGGTGAGGTGGCTAGGTGTCTAGAGGTGTTATCTTAGGTGGAGGTGGTGGGGGGTGGGAATTATCTTAATTAGGATAATTATAGATTTGGAGGATCTGAGTGGACTAGGGTGTTTCAAATAGGACTGGGAACCCACTGATGCTCTAGTATGCAATTTGGGTGCCCTGGTTTGAAAAAAATGCTTCAAAACTAGTTCTCACAGGGTCGGAAGGTGGTCTGAAACCCTCATTGTGTGTCGCATCTACTTCGTTGTCCTATATTTCATGTCTCTAATAATCCAAGTTTTTCTAGAGACTACTCTTAAAATTGCACTACATTTCAGACCCAAATGTAGTTCTAGTGTGTGTGTGAATGTCATGCCCTAGGTTCTCTTATGCCAGTTGTACTATGTCAAATAGCGATCAATAACTAAATGTATAAAATGTAATAGTATATGTGCATGGAATAGAATAGAATCCTCCCCCTATGAAGTGTGATAAACACGTATTAGCTTATGCCTTGATGATGGAGCTATGTGGATGCAAATGCAATATATGGATGAAACTCTAGATGATTTATAATAGTAGATGATGCTAGGTCCCTCATTATGGTATTATAACTTTATATTTATAGGGTTCTCTTGATCTGATTTCATAATTGATGCTGACGTGATTGACTACCAAAAATATAAGGATGAAAATGGCTAAAAAGAGCCCAAAAGCTGGCAGGAAAGTAGAAAATGGACCGAGGTGCCCCTGGTGGGACCAGGGCACCCACGGGTGCCCCATTACTACCCTGGGCGCCCCATCCAAGGCTAAAATGACGTGAAAATGCCGAAACAGACTAGGCATGTAGATAAAAATGTGGGGAAATCATGATATATAAGTAAAATAAAAATATGGGGGTTAATTAGTACTTTTTTCACCAAAGAACCTTCTAAATAGTAGTATGAGACCTGGGATAAATAAATGTCTAAAGTGCCTAATTTTGTGACTACACGAGGACAATCCAACCCCTCATATCACATCTTTCTTTTAGGATTTGATATAGTTTGAGGGTTTTACAAGAGATTATTTGTGTTACAGATTTATAGGCACCTCACTGATTCAAGCGTGGTTTAGAGGTGATCATCGACGAATAAGAGAAAACCCCTAGCGATGCTGAAGAAACTAGATTTTGAGCTTTTTTACAAACTACAACACCTAGGAGAGGTCTCGGCCACCCCAGGCGCCCTCACCCATGCCCAGGCACCCCTGTTTAGACACTCCCGACACTTCTACATTTTTATGAGCATATTTGTGACACCCTGAGTCTTTGTTTCATGAATTCTTCCAGATCATACATAATTCGGGATAAGCAAAATTGAGATAAGTGCCCTAACTCTCTCATTTTTCTTTCATAAGTTCATCAATGGAAAATTTTAGCACTTGTATTTCATTGTAGAAATATTTACATTTAGATTTTAATAAAACATCCAAATATTATTGAATCATTTTGGTGAACTCATATATTAGAATTCATTTCCCTAGGATCCACTAAACCCTAAAGGCTAAAAGCAATTCTTCTTCTCCAAGGAAAGCCACATGTCATGAGAGTGTTAACCCTATTCCTAAGAGGTTACCGAAACTGAACTTAATGCTCTTTATCATAGTACTTGTGTTGATGATAATCTTCTAAAACACCTTCTAGCCATTGAATGCAATATTCCTACTAGTTTTTCCCATTTTTCTTTCAACATTGTTTCTCCATAAGACAATTTTTTAGGTTGTACTCGTTATTTTATGGGCTCTAGGAATACTCCACCCTCTTCTATTTATAATGAAACTCTTGATAATGCTATCATTGATTATATGCTTGGTCTTGATGCAAATATACATACGAATAATGCTAGTTCTCATAATAATTAGAATGAGTGTAAGGTTATATCTCGTGCTTCTTCTATTTCTGAAAATGATTTTCATGATACATATTGAGATAGTTCTTCTCATGCTTCTGTGTATGTTGATGATTCATTCGATGAAAAACTTTCATGTGAAACTCTATTTGCTAGCAATGATGATTCTATTAGTGAGCATTTTTATCTCTTGATTCTGTTGAATGTGAATTTTCTACTCCACTTTCATCTCTTTTTGAGGTTATCTCTACTAGCATGCATGATGATTCTACTTCTATTGTGTCATCTTTTATAACTTCTTCTGAATTTACTCCTAATGTCCCTCTCAATGTTCCATGTTCATCTCCGCATATTCCTTCTTCTTCTTCTTTAAAATCTATTCACATTACTTCTTCTAATCCCCCTAGTTTGGCTGTCACATCTTCATCCTCCACTTCCTCTTCTCACGTTCCCATGATTACTCATAATGGAAAATTGCAAACTCTCAATGTGCCTCTCACATCTCCCACCATTCCTTCACATGAAATTTTATCACTCATGCATGTTGTTAGACAATTACAATCTTAGGTCCAGTCTCTCACTCTTGAAAGTAAGGCCTACTATGCGTCTATTGATAATAATGCTCTTCATGGCAATCCAATTCCAAAGAAAAAATAAAATTCAAAATTTCCTAGGGATTTCATCATCCCCACATTCTCGTGATTTAACAAAATTGGAAATCCATATATACATCTCAATAATTATTTTTTAGCCATGACATCCTACTCAAATGATCGATTATTACTCAAGTCTTTTTATCATAGCCTATTAGGTAAACCTCTTCAATGGTACAATCATCTACCTTTTGATCCACCAACACATATTATGACATGGAAGATATTTTTCTTAGACGTTTTATGATCAAAAAAGGTCTTAGAGTCACACATGATCGCCTACCTAGCTTACATTAAGGCAAGACAAAGCCCATTATTGATTACATCTTATTATTTAATTCTCGTATTTAATGCACTGTAGTGTTTCAGCCTATTGATCTAAAAATTAATTTATTCTTTTATCGAGGCTTGATTCCTTCTTTAAAAGAATGCTTACAATATGACACATGTGAATCATTCACACTCTTATGCTATAAGGTCATTAATCCATAATAAGATCTAATTGCTACACATGTTATAGATTATTCTTCTACTTATGATGTTGTTACATTTCATTCTCATTCTTCTCCACTTCCATCTTTCAAGCATCCTCCAAGGTCTCCATATTCTCCACCTCGTAAAAATATTCCATCTCCCCATCACCTAATCTTCCTCCATCTCTACCACCGTATTGTTCCACACTTAAGTCTTCGTCATATCCTACTCAGGATCCATTGCATTTCTTGCATTCGGATAGGCCTCACGATGTGTTGCATTCTTTACTTAATAAGCACCCAATTCACTTACCTTATAATTATTGTCATCCTGAGCATCAATTGTATCACAAGCATGGTCATCCTTATTACAATTATCATCACATCAATAGTCATCGTCAATGATTGTTACACGCTTCATGATAAATTAAAACAATTAGAAGACAAGGGTGTCATTTTCTTTGACTCTCACTCTCATGAGTGGTCTATTTCTCCAATTCCACGTAAGTGTGCTACTACTTTAGTTCACTTATCTCCTTCTCCTACTTCTAATGTAGTTATTCGCCCACCGCCTAAGTTCATTATTCATGCACATCCCCCATCTCATTCATCCACCATTGCACCATCTCATCCACCATGCAATGCTCCTACTTCACATTCGATTCCTAAGCCATTGAATTTGTGCTTCTCACCATTACATCACCCATCATTGGTACCATTTCATCAGGCATTCAGTTTGATTCATAAACTCATGTTGCTTCACCTTCACATGCTTCCACCGCTCCACACCCACTTAATATCTTCGTAGGTGGTTTTTCTCACCTCACCACCTAATGATGCACTCATGTTCTCTTGGTTCTTACATGACTATTGAGGGATCTGTTACAATAAGGACCTCGTCTCGTCATTATGTTATACAATTCATTGATATATCTATCTAGCATACACTATCACACCATTTCTCGATGACACACTCTGGCTTTATGGTTCATTCTTAATTACTGAGGGGCCGTATATAACTGGAACTCATCTTCAGTCACACACACTGGGGGCATCACTCTTCTTTCCCCCTCTTCATCACACTAACACGTGCTTACATATTTTTACAATCATCTCATTCACATGGATTTTTCTCATCATTCATTTTATACATACATTTGTTATCATTTATCATTATTGGGTAAGTGCAGCAAGTTGGGGGACAAAAAGGGGTCATAAGTGGACGTCATATTGCAAATAACAACATAATATCAACTTGTAGGGATTATTAGCAATACATACACTCAAAATTAGAAAAAATTATATTAATATGAATCATAGCATCTGGAATCTAGTTTCTAAAATACTAATTTTTAAAAAAATGGACAAGATTAGCTATATTAAACACTCAAAATTCAATGACTTGGTATTTTTTTTTAAAAATGCCTATAAGATTATAGTCCTGTTTGCCCACAATTTGGATGACCAAAAATTGATATATATTTTTCTCCTTTGGTGAGAAGTTAGATGCCACTATCTATCTTGGGATGAATTTTATTTTGTAATTTTTTGAGCAATATTTTATTTTTATGATTTTTTCCGTGAAAGTGGTATGAAAACATAAAGAAAATAGAGCACTTTCCATTTGCCCGCCATAACTTCATCAAAAATATTGAAATCAAATAATTTTTTTTTTGAACGTGTATATAGTTTTGCCACAGTTGGGATGGTATAATTTTTATCACATTCTAATAAGTGAAACAAAATTTGTAGTCTTAAACGTAGACATAAACATTCATGGGAAAAAGTGTCTTAAAGACCTACTATTAGTAAAAAATTATAAAATGATATTTATCCTATTCTATTCACTTTAAAATTAGTATTTCTACAAAGCTAACAATCTCCCCTATGCAATGGTACCATTTTTATGACATATTTTTTACTTTTCGGCATGGTTCAAGTCCGTGGAAGACTAAATTTTATGTTTTGTTGTTTTTAATGTAAAATTCAGGATTTGATGTCCACTTAATTATCCCCCAACTTGGTGCACTTACCCTATTCATACATACACTAGAATGTTTCATCCATTATCTATATCTCATCATCATTCTTTCACAACACATCAATATTTACACAATCCAAATCAAACAACCACATATGCATAAACAATCATCACATCACATATCAATCAGACATCAACATAATACACATATGTCGATCATCCATATAGATATATCGGTAAAAAATCATAGTTACAAAAATACAATCACTGAGGAAAACCCCCTACATCGCTACATCATTACATCTCATACATCATTATTGTTATCACTATATACAATTGTGGGAGCTCTAGAACTAGATGCTTCACCGCTCAATCTATGCCGCTAGTTACGGCCCTTATATCTCTCCACCTGCCTCCGTAATAAATCCAACTCAACTGACTGCTCCACAAAATAGCCATGTAACTCCACAAACTTCATGCACATGTCCTATGCTAGGGATACTCCACCTTCATCCTCCCTAGATCGTTGACTCGCTACCACAAGAGACCTTGTCATGCTCACTCAAAAAATGGTACATGTAGTTTCCACTATTTCCACTAGCTCAAACAAATGGGCATGCTCGCCCGAAATGGCATCTACTCACTCCAACATGCCACCTCGCACAAGCACATCCATGGGTACATTTCACTTTAATTTGCAGATAGATGAATCAACAATCAGTGACCAATATGCACTGCATACAATCATACACACACACACACATTAGTTACTGTACATGAAATTCGTAATCAAACAACTAAGTAATAAACCAAAACTATCAAATAATCATGTTCTACTATCGTCACCGCTACACCATCACCATTGGGGGTAGGTGCCTACCACTTTAATCCTCCATCTGTTGGTGCTCCTATCGCATACACAAAAATTGGAAACAATAGTACCCATCGGTGCATTTCCCACCACATACTATATACCTACCTCAATACATCTATCTTCATCCACTTATATTGGCTCTATGGCCACATCTATCTAGTCTGCACCTGGGGGCACTAGTTATGCACCTGTAGGTCCTAGTCTCACTCATACTCTCCTTGGAACTCTAGTGGCTCCCACCCATACATATAGCTCTAGAGGCACATCCTAATCCATACCAAACTGATGTGATACATAATCTGTCTAGAATAATTCAAAAACTATTGATAATATTTCCGCTAACCACATAGTCCGTTGGATGCATCGTAGCTCAACTCCATCATATGGCCACCCTCCATAGATGGATATAGCCTCTGTATAATGGCCTTAGGCCCTATGTGATCAAGCATTGATATATACATATTGATGTCCAACCTCATACTCCAAACACCTACCCGCATCCCAAAAAATATACCTGGTCTCGCCCACTCTGCACGGGGTCAACTAAATGGTCTTAGTATCACAATATGCTCATATGCCTACACGTGTAATAATGTGGTAGCTTCAATCCCACCGCCATGATCTTGCGTAAATATATATAAGTCCCTGTATAAATGTGCTAGCACACATTGCGCCCATGCATATATTGTACCATCCTCCTCTATACAATGACATATATCATGCATCTTATACAATATGCCTACATGTCCTCCCTCCACAACCACTAATGAAGCAATCACAACTGTCAGTGAACTTACGCAATCATGCCGGAACACCTGATCTTAGTATAAAGATATAGGCTGATATGGATCTCGATGAACCTCCGTGTCCTCACAAATACCACCCATTGGCCATCATATTTCCCTATGCATCCTCCATGGCCATCACCTGAACCTTCTCACCCACCACAAGAAGTCACAATATGCGATATGCAACCAAAATGTGCAAGTATCTATGCACCACCTCTCGCACAATGCAATAATCATCGACATATTATGGGGTACTTAACCCATCCTCACTATGTGTTACATGCCGACATGGTTTAATATATCCCACTTTACATCTGATAGGCCTAACCCTAACAACATACTCAAGTGTCTTCCTCCACAAAACTCCCTTGAATGGATATCTCGTTACACAACACAAATCACTAACCAAAACGTAATGTTAGCACCTCATACACACAAAAAAATAACTAGTACTAACATCAAATATCAGCAATTTTCACATTTATCATGTTCTGGGCTCGAAATAGCCTCCCGGAGTTCTACCACTAAGAGCAGGTGGACGCGAGCACCAGTGAGCAAAGTCACAAAGACCTAGATCTCAGGTCACCGACATCCTGGATGTTAGCACTTGACGCTCTTGCCCATGTCGAAAAAGCCTAGAAATTTAAAAACCCAAATTTCATAAAATTAAGAAAAACGAGCTCATTTCTACAAATCATTCGAAAAAAATCATAAGATTCAAACTTTGTTGTCATGCAGGTGCATGACCTATTTCGCCACCATCTTGAATCAACTCAATCATGATGTTCTAACTTGCGGTATCGTCAAAAGCTTTGATATCACAATTAAACTCATTTAAAGTTCAAATGAAGTTATTATTCATCTTTTCATATTTCTATTTATAGCAACTTACAAATTTCCCACTTGACTATCGTTACTATTTACAAATATTCTCCCAACTAATACATGCTACATGGTTTTGCTCATATCTTGAGCTTCGATGCTCTGTTTTATCCCTCATCTGTGCTACCTGATTCATAATTTCTCATACTATTGTGTTGTCCACATTTTGTAGCGCTATCTGACATGTTTACCACTTAATATACACACACTTTTGTGACATCTGTTATACCTCGTTTCACTTGCTCTTATGTCATTGCACATATAATTTTGGATCAGCGTTCGTGCTTACTATCAATCCCTCTTTCATCGAAATGGGAGGCATACAATTGGGGTCACTCAATTATAACCCTCACACTACTACACGATCATTACACATCTCCAATTCGTCATTATTAAAAAATTCTCACACATCTCACAACATTTCATACCGCCTTCTAGTGATTTCCCCCTAATGACCTAATATGGGGTCAACAAGAAAAAAATATCCCCATGAGTAATCCATCATGCACATTCAATCTCAACACAAATTTTCTACTACTCAAATCAAATCAATCAATTGACACAAACACAATGTATTTTACTACTCCTCCCAGATGACCTATCTTGGGAGTTACATCACTACTTTCTTAGATGACCTAACATAGGAATTCACTCTACATTTGCTATCGCTTCCAGATGACATAACATGGAATCCATACACATCGCAAGGACACCCTTGGAGTGGGGGAAATGAGACATCATTTCCTTTCATATACTGCTCCTATATGGGTTATTCTCATTGGATTGAAATTAACTAAAAATGAACTAAAATTTGGTCTATGTCTATCTATACGGCTAGACCCTTTTGAGGATGTAGTTAAATTTGGAGAGTAAAACTAGACCTATCTCCTTAGCACTCTTCCTCTAGCGGTAGGATGCCCAAATCCTTAGTTTTTCACACATACAAAATTAGGTTGGGAATTGATCACTCCCTACCCCTTCAAATCATCATTAACAATAATTGAAATCTCCAAATTCTTTGAATCAAATCATCAATTGCAAAAAGTTCTCCTCTACAATGGTTCGCCATTTGCGCCACATGGATCAACACACCGATCCATCGTTTGCCCACACTATATACTCTAATTTTGCATACTTTTGTAAAAGGGCTTCTTCTAACTTCTCACAGGTATGTTCCTTACTTCCTTTACACTACTTTAATTTCATTAAAATAGCATAAGGGGGGAAAATGTAGACACAAAATCACACACATGCTACTACTTTACTATACAACCAAGTATGATGTTTTATGTATGGATCTTACATAAGAAAATATTCACTAATGACTCATTGTCAGTCCATCTACTTCATTTGCTTGCTTTCTTGTTTTTATCTCTCGCATCTATCACGCCTACATACATATATATGCTATAGGGGTCATGAGAGATCCATGTCTGTTAGTCTTCACACATTTATCGTCAGTTGTCTTTGGACACCAGCACCCATGACTGGACACTAGCACCTAGGCGCTCTTGTCCATCCTGAATGACAGTTCCCTCTTTGTTCATCTTCTCATTTTTGACATTTTTGGTCAACTTTTTAGTTTTCTTACTCCTATCCCAATATCATAGTTGGTGTGTCATGTCATTAGTGTTGAAATTCAAGAAAGATATCCCTATATAAACATAACATACATATTATTATAGGGGCGTGCAATTGTTATAAAGGGTTATCTATCTACATATCAAAATGGACTACATTTGGGCGCATTATTTCTGCTTACGCATTGCACATGAAGGGGAAGTTTCTAAATTCCATCCCACATATTTGCATTATATCTAGCTATTGTCTGCTATCTTGGTGTCACTTGTGTGAGGGAAACCTAGGAGTGTTATTACACACACAAGAACATATAACTACATTGTGTATGAGATGTAGTGCAGTGCTCGGTAGTAAGTTCACTTGTTTGAAAGCCAAGGACAGTCTGACCCTCATATTTCATCTTTATTTTTTAGGGTTTGATGTAGTTTGAGGGTATTGTAAGAGATTATTTATGTTGTATATTTACAGGTACCTCGGTTATTCAAGCACGGTATACATGCAATCATTGGCAAATAAGAGAAAATCCCTAGTGACACCGAAGAAACCAGATTATGAGCTTTTTCACATACTCCAACGCCCAGGAGAGGTTTCGGTGCCCCAAGAACCCCGCCACTACCTGTGCACCCCAATCTGGAACTCCTAACACTTCTGCATTTTTCTAAGCATCGTTCCAACACCCTAAGTCTTTGTTTCATCAATTCTTCTAGTTCAGACATACTTCAAGATAAGTGAAATTGAGATAATTTCCCTAACTCTCTAATTTTTCTGTCTTAGTTCATCAATGGAAATTTATTATCACTTTTATTTCATTGTATATCATTATAGCGATCTTTACATTCATAATTTATTGAATCATTAGTGGATGACAAAACTAAAACCCCCCAGTCTTATGATGACCACACGGTATCATCTTTCCCATCTAATTCATATCATATAGCCAAAAATATGTTCTCTAATATGAAACATCGAGGTAAAGGCTTAGGCATCCATGAACAAGGAATTCGTGAACCCGTCTCACTTCATCAAAATCTAGGACGTTTGGGCTTAGGGTATAAACCTAACACTAAAAAAATCCTCCTACTACTCCATCACCACCCATTTCTACCACTCCTTTCATCCTACCATCCTAACCACTCAACTAAATCACACATCATTTAATCCCTCTACAGATACCAAACACCTAAAAATGGATTGAGCACATCATTCGTCGTCTATGCACGGATGGTCTTTCCTTCCCACCCATCCTCCTTTCATCCAACATTTATATACTTTTACATATAATCCATTCTTATCATCACATCCATTCATATCCTCTTCCAATCCACTCATGTGAACACTTGATAATATTTCTCACACATGTTGTAAGAAAACAATACCTACTACAAGTGTGTGACCTTGGTCTATCATTACCTCCAACATTCAAGAAAAATTGTCCTCCTAGATATCCACACACTTTAACACGCTTAATAAACTTTTGGTGAAGACCTTTGGGTGTGTCTTTTAACACTCTATCCAATGTCATATCCACAATAATTTCCATCCCCCCATCAAGCCACTAGTGATTCTTAACCCCTTGAGAGTTCTCAAGAGAGTGGAACATCTTCATGTGATAAAATCCAAATATCAAAAATCAAAAATCATGTATCAAATATCAAATAAAATCCACCTCAAGCCTCTCTCTAGGGATGCTTCCAACATCTTTGTCAGGGCTATGGATGCCTAGTTGGAAGTAGACCAATGTTATGAAAATAATCATATACATCTCCTTTGGGACTATGGATGATGTATGGCTAGCAACAAAGCAATGCATGACTTAGCCTTCCATTCACCGTCCATCCACCTACTTGAGTTAATCACTCCCTATACATTGCCTAGTTTTTCTTCACATGACACCCATTAAGTCTTCTATTTAAGTGGTAATTAACCATCATGATCACACACACTTCGATCTCATAGTAGACATAGGGATTGCATGTTTCGAGTATTGTTTAGACCTTGGTCACCGTACGTACCCAAAATTGTATGTACTGTACAATCAGTAAATTGTTACAGAAACCCCAATGATGATTAAGATCTCTTCGCAAGGTGTTCGGAATCTAGAAAGCTCATTGAGTATACATTTGCATCCCAAAAATCCTTGTCTAGCCTCTACATGTTTTGTCCTATCCTTTTCTCTCTTTTTCCTTGTTTTTGTTGTTGTTACATGTGAATGGCGCCTCCTCGCCTAGTGGCATTCCTGTAACCGCTACCGTGCCGGGGCGGCGGTCCTATAATCACGCTTCAATGCGGGGGCAGGCGGTCCTATACGCGCTTTCCGTAACGCTCCAACGATCGCTGTCAAGCGTGAAAATTCAATTTTCACCCGCATTTCTCAACCACTAAATCTTGTATTTATGTTTTAGCTGCTCGAACAAAGGATTTATCTTTGTTTAATGGTGGGAGAGTTCAATTTGAACTTGCCTTCTAGTCTACCGTAAATGCTATAAATATACGTAGCTTTTTTACAAGTAAATGGTCTTGCCCTTTGGTCTGGAGTCTTCATTCTTGAGCTTCAGCTTTCAATACTACCCTAGATTTATTTTATGAATCATTTTATCTTTAGCATGGATTAGAATTCTAATATTTAGTTATGCCTCACAGACACCGACAAATAATCCTACTAGGAATCGTGATAGGCCAAGCTCTATTCTCGCGCCATCCTCTCCTACTTGTACTTCATTGTATTTCTCTGAAGCTGTTATTACTCATTGTTTGAACACTTCTTGTTTATCATTTTGTTTCATCATTGCTGCAATGACCTCGCTAGAATAACATAGGCCAAGCCAATTCACTTAAGGCCATCCCTCTCCTACTTGTGCTTCGTGCCATTTTTACTTCAAAGCAACTACCATCCCAAAGGCCTTCTCTTGGTGATGCTGCTATAATCCTACTCTTTCTTGAATCACGTGAACATGCAAGAACGAAGAAATCACTCTACGAGGGGACAAGCTACAACAAAACTAGATTTTCCTCTTACCTAAGAAACTCCGTGTTCAATTGTCAAAGTTATTATCAAATAGAGTAGCAATCATTTTTTAGTTAAGCTCACTTTCAATATTGCCGAGGAAGTTGTGGGGAATGATAGTTTCGAGAAACTATGATTTGTTCTCACTTCTATGAGGTAGGATCAAGGTTTTCAATTAATTTAATTGTTGTCTTTTATTTAGATTCACACATTTACACAGTGAATAACCACACCAAAGTTATCTCACTTGTTTAGTTTTAGTATAAAAGTAGTTTAATTGTTTCTAGTAATTATAATGTTTCAATCATATATTCTGTTTAGATTAGTTTCCTTCAACAAAAGAGTATAAATTGTTATTTTTAGTTTAAGTTAATTCAAAGACTTCATAACTAGATTAACACTCAAATTCTAGTTAGAGGATAAACCACTAAGGAATTTACGCTACCCGCTCATAGCCTCTAAATCTCCCCTTTGTCATTTTAGCTACCAGGAGATCACACTACCAGATCTTAGTCACTGATCCTCCCATGGTTAGCCATAAGAAAGTTCCTTTGCCGATTCTCATCCTTGCCTGCAGCCTTGTGTATCATAGAAAATTGGCCATAATCCCGGCTGTGGCTTCATCTAAGTCACCCGCATTACAAACCACCGGTTGTCTTGGCATGACCTCGAGAGGCCGGGTACGGGGAAAGTCACTTGCCGATTATCATCTTCGCATGTCACTTTTCCATCGTACAAAATTGGTGAACCCGATGTGAAACTTTCTACTTTCTAATTTGGAATCAGATTTCTACTGGTTCTTTTAAATTAAACGACCTTTTTCATCTTTACTACCTCCTCGCCTTTCCATCACCTTCACTCCTTCCCATTATTTTGCATGGTATTCATAAACCCCCTAATATGTCGGGATTCGATGCGTATGGTAGCCTCTCTTGCTAGGTCTTCGAGGCATACTACGCTCAATCAATGACAAATCATCACCCTCGCTCTCGCATGGGGTGAAAACTACGCAACTAACCAGCTTGTCAACACAAACTCCAAGGGTCAAATATAGCCCATCTTTCCAAACAGAGGAGTTAGATCAGCTCGCTTCAAACACAACAAACAGAGCCTTCAGCTCGAACAATATGACGCTCACAAGAGAGAGTCTAGTTCATCTCCTTAGGTGCTATTTAGACCACAAATTAGTAGACAAGTTGACCCATACCTGGTTTTAGATAATGAACATTTGACATGTTATCCTAGAAATGAACAACGTTCCCGAAGGTATGTACCCACCTATGTGGAATCTAAAATACAACCCGAGGTCTCTTTTCAAGGAAATACTCTCCATGCCGTTACATATAGAAATGCCCTCGGGAAACTTGGCAGGTAATGATCATTTCCATAAAGCAAGATATCACATGCCTATACAACACCGTATGTAATATACAAATATATACCACTAAGGCAAAATACCGTGACTTCACCAAATGAGGTCATTTCAACTTTAGTAGAAAAAGTGAGGGGTTAGAACTTGCTCGTGCAAATCACCATTCTCAACTCATGCAAGTAGGAAATTCCAAACCTAGCCAAATAGACCTCCTCACAGGAATAGATACATTAGGTGTGACCCCGCATTCGCAACAAATGCCGACTAGAACCGTCATTTCTAACACCGATCTGACACCTCCCGATCTAGTACAAAATAATCCATTCTTGGACAATACCCCTTCATACTTAAACATGTACTCCAAATCACCACAAGGGGATATGTTCTCCTCTCCCGGTATTTTTACTCAACCACAGGGGTTCCCTTATGCTCCTACCAAGGCATATGCAACACCATGTGAACAACCCATTCCACCGCCGCTCCTCAAAGCAAGCACCATCAATGGTCAAAACCTATGTGATAGAGACATATTTAGAATACTTGAAAGAGCCCTTAGAATTCACCATACGAAGCATCATGCTTCCAAGACCTCTTCCCGATTTAACCAAATACAAAGGTGAGGGGGACCCAATGCACATATCAAGGCTTACGCTATACGGCCATCCGAGAACTACTCCTTTTGGGATGGGGTTGTTGCTAAAATATTTCCCAAAACCTTGGAAGGTATCGCTTGATCGGGTATTATAGAATACCCGAGGCTTCCATACATTCATTCAAGAAACTCATTTCGAGTTCATCAAGGAATTTGACATGAACAAACTATTAAGGATGGAATCGTGGAATTCTTACACATCAAAGCAAGAACACAATGAATCGCTTTCTTCATTTCATCCAAAGGTGGCATACGCTTCTTTATTCTTTGCCTTGCTGCTCCAAACATGGACCAAATGGAACTATGTGATTTATTCCTTCATTCTCTCAAAGCAGAGAAGTGAAGGAAGAAGTCCGTAAGTTCCCACTAAGGACTTACGATGAAGTACTTGAGATCACTTCTCCCAATAGATCAAGCTTTCACAGATAGTGGTCGAAAGACATACTGGAATGATGGGAAATTAACCACTCCCAATCAAAACACTACGACCTATCCTAATGCTCGGAATACCAATCAAGGATCCATGATCCTTAATGAAAACCATGGGGTTACAACAGATGGAGTCACCGATCAAGTCAAAGGACCAAATGTTGTGAACACCCCTTAAGACTCAAGCTAACAATCAACACAATAATAAATTCATTCCAGTGATCAATACGATGGATTCTAATCATCCTCCACAACAACAGCAACAAATCCAGTCACAAGGCCTTTCTCGGGGCTTAGATGGATATCAAAACGAAATCCAAAGGCCACAACCTCGAAATTTCAACTATAATAACCAAAGCAAAATTTCAATCTAGAACTTTGAGCCACAACAGATTCAAACCTATTTCGACTACGAAACTATAATCCCAATCTATATTGTGGTTTCCACAAAATTAGGAGGCATGATACTAGACTTGCCATGACTGCAAAAAAAGTCTTACAACGTCTACTTAGAGAAAAAAACTCTTTGTAGATATGTTTCTAGAAAATCCTACACTGCCACTTAGTATGGGATCAGCCTCAAAATGCACCTCTTAAGATCTTCAACAATCCTCTCCCAAATCATTCTAACAATAACAAAGTTAGATCCAAATGGGACAAACAAAGGTGTCATAATAAGAAATAACAATCAAGATGCCTCAACTCCTAAAACTCTCGAATTTCTCTAACCTAGGTTCAAACGTAATACAAAAATCTTAGGATTAGTGAGTTAGAGGTCGAGTGTGAAATTAATGCAACAACTCGCATAAATGAATATGTTTCACAACCCCTACCCGATATTTTTTGTGCACTAGATGAAGTTCCTATAATAAAGCAAGACCAAAGTAGGATCCTATAATTTAATATCATATTTGAACAAGACCTTTTCTCACATTTCATTCCTAGATTTTCTCGAAAAATTCACTCGCGCATCGCTTTGCATCAAGCTTTCAATGAATTAGGTCTTGGTCATCTAATCAACGTTATGCCACCACCTAAACACAAGTAAACCATATAGACTTTGATATCCACCTTCCAGGGCAGCTAGATAGGGATACCAAGTTTATATTTGACATAAACAAAATGCCAACAAATGCTGAAATTACATGTAGAGGTGATCCGGCTTTGCATTTACAGGTGTGGGTTTACAACAATTACGTTAAACGTGCAATGGTGGATGATGGGGCAGTAGTTAACATTGTCCCCTTCTCTTTCCTTCAAAAGCTAGGATATGGAGAAACAAACTGTTCCACAACAAGAAATACGCTAAGGGGATATGATAGCCTTAAAGCTACTTCAATTGGGACTATAATACTACCACCACCTTAGGGCCCAAAAAAAGTCCTCACCGAATTTTATATTATAGATCGTGAAACCAACTATAATATGATTCTCGGTCATCATGGGATACACCGCATGAAGGCAATCCCTTCCACGTTATTCCAAGAAATAAGATTTCTACACTTAGGAAAAGTCTTCATCGCTCAAGGGGATCCTAAACCCTTTGATATACACTTAGAAAACCCCAAGAAAAAGAAAGGAGTCCATACGCAGCATGAACTTCCCATGAATCAATTAAAAACCACCTCCATCAAAAGAGTTAGTCCCAAATCACCCTGCACATTCCAAAGGTTGGAATTTGTTGACCCAAAAATATACGAGGTGGCAAAGACAAATAAAGATAAGTCAATTTCTCAGGAAAGCAGCTTCCACTAAAACCACAAAGCAGGAATTATGAAACTCTCGAGAATTACGAACCGATATTTCTCCCATTCAAACCTCAAGGAATGGGTAGTCTTCTCAGATATAGCATCTCTTCCTCCGATAACCTAAATCTATATATGAACATGATAGAATTAATAAATGAAGAAGGGCAATTTAAAATTTGAAACAATGCCTATCAAAACCATCTCTAGCACCGCTTCTATTCTAAAGCCTCGGTTTCGACCCATACATGTCTAAAGCTATGTTTTCCTATCCATGGGCAAGACTCATCATTAACACAATGCTCGATGAGAGAGAAGGTCGAAAGCAACATAGTCATGCTCACCACATGACATCTCTCAAAACATGACAAAGAGGCATGTGGAACACCTCTTTAGAAAAATGTTTTTAATAATGGGACATATACACCTGGGCAAGGGTCAGTAAGTTCAAACCCGTAATGGTAGGCCCTCGACAAGAGAATGAAAAATTGAGGATAATGGTTCTCCATT
The DNA here is from genome assembly GCA_018340775.1 of Taxus wallichiana var. yunnanensis. Classification (NCBI taxonomy): domain Eukaryota; kingdom Viridiplantae; phylum Streptophyta; class Pinopsida; order Cupressales; family Taxaceae; genus Taxus; species Taxus wallichiana. The sequence goes on along the minus strand of CM031238.1, from coordinate 202,279,482 downwards.
GTGTACTTCTAGGGGTGAAGAATTTGACATTCGCCAACTTTCTTCACCTTAGACATCATGACACATAGTTCCACCTACATTTTCATATGTACATGGTTACAAATTGTATTGTATTAGTAATTTAGTTAGTTCATCCTGTTCACTCAAGTTTCATAAATATCAGTAGTCCAGAACTTACTCTTAAGTAATCTATTACAAATTTCTAAAGATATTGGCAAAATTATTCAATCACATCTTCAAACATCATCAAGTATTTTCTTAAATCTTCTCATCAAGTTCGACAGATAAACATATCGATGAAACCATACCAAGACCTACATACTTGGCTTCGCTCTTTCTTTTCTTCTAGGTGAAGTTGTCCTTTCTACGGCCTGCTCGTCTAGAAGCTTCTTGGTGTCACATATATCCCTCTTAAAATCTCTTGAACAAAAGGATATCCAAAAGTCATAGATCGTAAATGTCAAAATCAAATGAAATCAAAAGCACCAAGCAAACAAAATATTTTATTTTACACACTTCTTCGCCCCATCAACCTTCCATGATAAGCCCACATCTCTTACCGGTGATGTGAGGTCTGGGAAAGGAAAGAAGTGCCTTACTCACATGTATCTTGCCTCAAAGTGGACAAACCCATGCTTCTTACTAGTGCGCGATGAGGCAAGGTGTGGGGGTCCACCACACAAACTAAAAATCTTGGTATGCTAAAACACAAGTCAAATTCCATCGTTAGAGAAGGAAAATATCCAAACATCTCAATTCCAAAGAGATCAAATCATCAAAACTAGATTTTGTCAACCAAGTTGCCATTTATGAATCTAAGTCTAGATAAACCAAAAAGTAAGTGGCCTTCTAAGCTTGGTAGTAGTTCTCGAGTAGGGTAGGTGTGTAGGTCCAAATTTGATTCTTGTTCTTGTTTTTCTCATCTCTCATCATTCCACTCAAATCAAACTCATACAACTTGTGCCCTTCCCAATTCTTGGTGGTTGAGCCCTCGCATCTTACTAGTTGGCGTGGATTTAGGATCGGGGCAAGTTCATCTCTTTATCGCTATACATTCATCACGCTTTTGCCAACATAAGAAGAAATCGCAGATACATTACGTCTAAAGAGGCCAAAAGTTCAAAAATAGCAACATGTTCATTATCACATATCAAAGCATTGCAAAAAGTAAATAAAGTAAAAACTTTCTCTCGCGTTAACATTTGTTATCACTTGTCATCCATCGTATACATTTTGAAAAGCATGTGAAAATCAGGAATTCTAAAACATATAAGAGTACACATGTTTAATCAAGTCAAATAAGCCAACCCTATACAACAAATAATTCAATCCAAAAATAGATATATGGTACATATCACGGCAGTGTCATAGCTTTTTACGATGTCATCGCATACTAGGTGCGATCAAAACGCTTACAATAAGCACAAAATACCAAAACAACATACATGCCTCTCACAAAAATGGAGACTAAGAAATAAAGGAACCTCTACCTATCCTACCTTTTCGAGGCTCCATTATGACTACTCTAGTTACAAATTTCAGAGTTCTTCT